>VWZD01010959.1:266367-279514 GCA_013396695.1 Sakesphorus luctuosus
CCCTATAGAGCAAATCCCCTATAGCACCCCCTTGCACCCCCGTTGCAGCCTCCCATTCACCCCCCACAAATCCCCTCTACCATTCTCTGCCCCACTCCTGCCCCTGACACAGCACCCTTGTACCTGCCTGTGCACCCTCAAAACTGACAGCCCCCCCTGCACCCCTGGGCGCACAGCCCTGTCACCCCCTGCACTCCCAAGGCTGGCATATCCCTGACCAGGCTGGTGTGTCCCTCTGTCTTTGCCAGGGTAGGGGGTTTGTGACCAAGGGGCATGTCCCTCTGTGTGACCGGGAACAGCCTGGCATGTCTGTGACCAGGGTGGCACATCCCTCTGTGTCTGTGCCATGCTGGCACATCTGTCATCAAGATGCCATGCCTGTGATCAGCCTGGCACATCCCTCTGTGTCTGTGACCAGGCTGGATATCCCTCTGTGTTTCTGTGATCAGCCTGGCACATCCCTCTGTGAAAAGTGTGACAGATCCGTGACCAGTCTGGCACATCCTTCTGTGTCTCTGTGACCAGGGTGGTACATGAGACCATCTGTGGCCGGGTCAGCGCCAGGGTGGTCAGGGCACATCCCTCTGTGTGTCTGTGACCAGGCTGGATGTCCCTCTGTCCGTGACATGTCCCTCTGTTTGAACCTGACCAGGCTGTCACATCTGTGACCAAGGTGACAGATCCGTGACCAGGGTGGGATGTCCCTCTGTCCGTGATCAGGCTGTCACACTTGGGCCCAGTCTGTCACATCCTTCTGTGTGTCTGTACTAGGCTGGCATATCACCCATAGCCATGGACAGGAGGACATGCCCTTCTGTGTGTGTGTCACCAAGGTGGGATGTTCTCTGTCCGTGACCAGTCTGTCACTTCCTTCTGTGTGTCTGTGCCAGGCTGGCACATCTCTGTGTGCCTATGCCAGGCTGGCATGTCTGTCACCAGAGTGGCATGTCTGTGACCAGTCTGGCACATCCCTCTATGTGTCCATGCCCAGGCTGGCACATCCATGCAGGGCTGTCACTTCCCTGCCCCATGTCTGTTCCTACCCTCCCTGCCCTGGTGTCCCCACACATCCCCACAGTGCCAGCCGGCACTGTCACCCCTGGAGTCCCCTGCTGCCACCCTGGGGATGGTGGCACATGGATGCAGTGGCCCTGCAGTGGGATAGGAAACGGGGGAAACAGCTTGCCCAGAGGGCTGTGGGTTGGCTGAGTGCTGGCTGTGCCCCAGGGTGACAATGGGGACAGGATGACAAGGGGGTCCCTGTCCCCTGGCACAGGTGCTGTGAGTGTGGGGCCTCCCTGTCGCACCAGTACTACGAGAAGGATGGGCGGCTGTACTGCAAGAAGGATTACTGGGCACGCTTTGGGGAGCTCTGCCATGGCTGCTCCGAGCAGATCACCAAGGGGCTGGTCATGGTGAGCACCAGGAGGTCCTGGGGGGTCCTTGTGGGGGGACACAGAGCTCTGACCTTCAGCTGAGCTCCTGGAAAGCATGTGAGGTGGGAAGGGGTGCAGACCCCCTGCACAGGTTGGGTTCTGGGGGTGGCAGAGGTGTCCTCTGCACTTTAGTGGGACCATGGAGAGGCTGCGCCCCCGTGTTGGGGCTGGGGGAGGCTCAGGGTGGTGGGAGATGTCCCTCCAGTCATTCCCATTCTGGTGGCATCCCGTAGCTCTGCCTGCCCTTCCCATGGCCCCAGTGCACCTATGGGTGCTCCCAGCACCATCCAAACCCCGGCATGCACCGTTGGTGCCCCAGTGCCCGGAGTGCCAGTGCTGATGGTGTCTGCCCGCAGGTGGCTGGGGAGCAGAAGTACCACCCTGAGTGCTTCAGCTGCCTCAACTGCCGCACGTTCATCGGGGACGGTGACACCTACGCGCTGGTGGAGCGCTCCAAGCTCTACTGGTACGTCCCAGCCTGAGTGGGAGAGTGGGGGGACACGTCCCCTGACACCCTCGCCCACCCCTCTGCTCTTGTCCCTGCAGCGGCCACTGCTATTACCAGATGGTAGTGACGCCGGTCATCGAGCAGATCCTGCCGGATTCCCCTGCTTCCCGCATCCCACACACTGTCACGCTCGTCTCCATCCCCGCCTGCTCCGACGGCAAGCGCGGCTTCTCCGTCTCCATCGACCAGGGCTGCGGCACTGAGCACCCCCGCACTGTCCGCGTCCGAGAGTGCGTCCCTGTCCCCTCTGCCACCGTCCCCTCCCCTGGGCTGAGGCAGCCCCTGTCACTTCTGCTGGTGGCATCCGCCCCAGGGACACTTTTTGGGGTGTGAGGGTCAGGGATGGGGTGAGTGTGTCCCCATGGATGAGGGGTGGCCTCTGGGGACCGTGGTGGCTTGTCCCCAACTACAGGGTTGTGGGAGCCGTGCTGCTGTGTCCCCATCTAGCAGGGGTGACTCGTGGGTACCATGACAGTGTGTCCCCCCACCCCAAAGGGTGACTCATGGGTATTGTGACTGCATGTCCCCATGCAACAAGGGCACCATGCCTATGTGTCCACAACCCGCAGTGGGTGACCTGTGAGCATCTTGCCTACACATCCCTGTCTTGGGGGGTGGCTCATGGGTACAGTGACTGTGTGTTCCCAGAGGTGATTTGCAGGGGCCGTGCCAGCCTGTCCCCTCCCCATTGGCTGAGAGGGGCCCGTGGGCAGTGTCCCAGCACATACCCACAGGTGACAGTGTCCTAACCTCATGAGTTGTGTCCCAGCACACTCCCCCCATGACACTCTTGGGGGTCTGACCCTGCTGGCCCCACAGGGTGGACCCAGCCTGCATCAGCCCCGACATGAAGAACTCCATCCACGTGGGCGACCGCATCCTGGAGATCAACGGCACCCCCATCGGCCACGTGCCCCTGGATGAGGTATGCTCCCCCCAGGGTGCCCCCCAACCACCCCCTTTCCTGAGATGCCCCCAAAACCACCCTGCTGTCCTTTTCCACCCGCAGATCGACCTGCTGATCCAGGAGACGAGCCGCCTGCTCCAGCTGACCATTGAGCACGACCCCCACGAGCCCCTTGCCCGGGAGCCATCGGGCAGCCCCCTGCCCGCCCCGTGCAGCCCTCTGTGCTCCCCGGCCCCCGCGCCCTGCGGGCAACCCGCCGCCATGCGCCAGCGCGCTGTCACGTAAGGCTAACCCTCTGCCCCCCACCCCCCAGGAGAAGCTGCAGCACAGACAAGTCCCCGGGCTCTGGCTCCGTGGGCTCTCCAGCATCGCAGCGCAAGGACATCGGGCGCTCTGAGTCGCTGCGTGTCGTGTCCCGCGCCCACCGCATCTTCCGCCCCTCCGACCTGATCCACGGCGAGGTGCTGGGCAAGGGCTGCTTTGGCCAGGCCATCAAGGTGGGGCATGGCATGAGTGTGAGGGTCTCTCAGCTCCCTGGGATGGATGGGAGGTGATGGCCCTGGAGGTGGAGGTGGCTCAGTCTGTGCGCTCCCAGGTGACGCATCGGGAGACGGGCGAGGTGATGGTCATGAAGGAACTGATCCGCTTCGATGAGGAGACACAGAGGACCTTCCTCAAAGAGGTGAGCATCCCCTTCCCTTAACCCCCCTGGTTTGGGGGACACGAGGGATGGGTCTGTCCCATCCTGTCCCCCAGCCTGACGTGGGTGCTGGGCACAGCACCTGGAATAGGGTGGCCAGGCACTGTGGGTGCAGCCCTGCCCTTGACAGGGTGTCTTCCCAGGTGGGTGTGGGTGCCCCAGGGTGTCACAGACACAGCGGGCACGGGGGGGTCTCCTGCAGGTGAAGGTGATGCGTTGCCTGGAACACCCCAACGTGCTCAAGTTCATTGGGGTGCTGTACAAAGAGAAGAGGCTCAACTTCATCACGGAGTACATCAAGGGGGGCACCTTGAGGGGCCTCATCAAGAGCATGGTGAGCACTGTAGGGACAGGTTGGTCTCTACCACCCCACAGCCCCAGTGGGGATGGGGGACCCTTCTCCTCTTCTGTTCCCTGGCAAATCCCCTCTCCTGCTCCCCAGGACAGCCACTACCCTTGGAGCCAGCGGGTCAGCTTCGCCAAGGACATCGCCGCTGGGTGGGTGGGAGGACTGTGGGGTGGGGGTGCCCCCACTCTCAGCCTGTCCTTCCCCCAGGCCTACCTCCACTCCATGAACATCATCCACCGTGACCTCAACTCTCACAACTGCCTCGTGCGAGAGGTGAGTCCCACCCTGATGGTGTCCCTCCCCTGGCCTGGGTAGGGGTCTCCACCCCCACCATGCCTCACCTGTCTCCATGCCCCCCAGAACAAGAGTGTGGTGGTGGCTGACTTTGGGCTGGCGAGGCTGATGGTGGACGAGAAGAACCAGCCTGAACATCTCAAGAACCTGAAGAAACCGGACCGCAAGAAGCGATACACGGTGGTGGGGAACCCCTACTGGATGGCCCCCGAGATGATCAATGGTGAGGGGCAACGTGGATGGCCAAGGCTCTGTCCACAGGCAGGGGACTCTTGGTGGAGCAGGGACAGGATGTGTGGCGTGGCCTGACCTGTCTCTGCCCACAGGGAGGAGCTATGATGAGAAGGTGGACATCTTCTCCTTTGGCATCGTCCTGTGCGAGGCAAGTACCCTTGTGCTGGGGTCTCCCCACTGGTGCTGATTTCCTTGTTGTGTTTGGGTTAACCTGCCCCCATGGTTGGGGTGTCCCCTTTGGGGTTGGAGTGTTTGGAATCTCCCCCGTCATACTGGAGCCTCCTCCCTTAGGCTTGGGTTCCTCAGTGTATTTGGGTTCTCTCCCCCTGGAGTGATGTGTCTCCTCAGGGAGTTGAGGTCCTCCCTTGGCTCTGGGGTCCTCATTGTGTTCAGGTTTTCCCCTTGGGATTGGGGTCTCCATCTGGAAGTTGGAGTCCTCATTGTGATTGGGGTTGGGGTCTCTCTCTTGAGGTTGGGATCCTCATTATTTTGAGGGTTGGGGTCCTCATTGTGGTTGGGATTGGGGTCTTCATTATGCATGGAGTTCTCCCCATCCAGGGTTGAGATTTCCCTCCTGGAGTTTGGGTCTTCATTGTCCTTCGGTTCCCCCTCCTGGGCTTGGAGTCTTTCCTTGGGGTTGGGGTCTTCCCTCTTGGGGTCTCCCGATTGTGTTTGGGGTCACCCTTGGGGCTTGGAGGTCTTCCCTTTAGGGCTTGGGATCTCCCCTTTGGAGTTGGGGTCCTCACTGTGTTTGGGTTGCTCCTCTTGGGCTTGGAGTCTTCCCTTGGATTTGGGGTCTCCCTGTTGGGGTCTCCCCCTTGGGGCTGGATTCCTCCTTGTGTTTGGGGTGCTCCTTTAGCCTTAGGTCCTCATTGTGTTTGGAGCCCTCTTTCAGGGCTTGGGGCTCTCCCTTTGGGGTTGAGGTCCCCCCTTTTGGGCTGAGCCCTCTCCTGTCCCCCCAGATCATCGGCCGGGTGAGCGCTGACCCCGACTACCTGCCCCGCACCACCGACTTCGGCCTCAACGTCAGGGGCTTCCTGGAGCGCTACTGCCCCCCTGCCTGCCCCACCAGCTTCTTCCCCATTGCTGTCACCTGCTGCGACCTGGACCCCGAGAAGCGGTGAGTGGCTGGAGACCCCCGGGGGTGCCCTGGGGTGGTGACGGGGTGGTGGGGACGGGGCTGGCAGAGCTGCCACGTGTGTCCCCTTCTCTCCCAGGCCGTCCTTCGCCAAGCTGGAGCAGTGGCTGGAGACCCTCCGCATGCACCTGGAGATCCACCTGCCGCTGAGCTCACAGCTGGAGCAGCTGGACAGAGCCTTCGGGGAGACGCACCGGCGGGGCGAGGGCGCACTGCCTGCGCCGCCCCGATAGAGCCCCCACCCACGCCCCCTCCGGAGCAGCGGGACAAGGAGCTGCACCCGCCGCCAGCACCTCCCGGGGCTGCCCCTGCCCCCACCCCCGGGGCTGGACCCCCGGGGCTCCCTGGATGCATCCCCCCCTCTCCTCACGGGCTGCCCGCCCCGCTGCCCACACTGCCCTGGGGAGCTGGCTCTCCCTGGGGCCGCATGGCCCTGGGCACCCCCCACGCCGTAGCTCTGCCCCCCCAGGACCAGCCCGGCCGGCCGCACCACGGGGACCGCCTGGGTGTCCCCGTGTGCCCCCCACCCTGGCTCACCTCCCCTTTGCACACCGGGGGCTGCCCCCGCCCGAGCCCCACGGGCTCCCCCGGACAGGTGCCTTGGCTTTCCGTGAACTTGCACTGCGACACAGGAGGGACCCCCAGCTCCTCTGGGAGGGGGTCCAGGCCCCCCTGGAGCCTCCCCAGGGCCCCCTCGTAGCAATGCCCTCGCCCTCGGCCGGCCACTCACGCTGCTCCCGCTGGCACCCCGGGCTCGGGGGGCTGCCGGCACCCCCGGCCGAGCGAAGGGTCCATGTGGGGGACACCCCTGTGGCGTGGGGACAGGCACGTAGCGGTCCCCGCCGCCCCCACGCCCCCCTGCCCGTGCCACCTCGTGCCCCTGCATCCCCGGGCACAGCGCAGGGTGCTCCGGAGGGATGTGGGGCCGCGGCTCATCTCGGTCCCCTCGCCCTGATGAGGGCTCAGGCAGGGCAGGGGCGGGGCGGGGGTTGCGCCACGCGGTGCTTTTCATGCTCTTTATTCAGGTTCATTTTTCTGTAAGATATTTAAAGAGAAGAGTTTGTATTATTTTTTCATACAACGTAGCGTTTGCCATTTGTCACTGCCTCGGTTCTGCTTTCCCGAAGGGATCAAACTGTGAAGCCTCTCCGCGCACTTTTGCCCGGGAAGTCCAAGGCGACGCCCTCTCCGGAGGCGGGAAGGGAGCTCAAACTGTGATGTACCCCGAGCCGTGAGTCAATAAATCCTTCCCCGCTCGCTGCCCAGCCTGCTTGGCAATCGCTCGCCTCCCCCGGGGGGGCTGGGAGCCCGTGGGGACACTGAGGCAGGAGGGGACGGGACGGTCCCCCTGCTCAGGGGGTGCGGTGGGTCTGGGCTTGGTGGCATCCCTGGCTCGGTCACCCCCGTGGTGGCAGTGCTGCTGTCGCCCCTCGTGCTGTCCCCACCCTGCCGTGGGTCCCCCCCAGCCCAGGGGCTGATGCTGTCCCTGCCAGGCTCCCCAAACCCTTTGTCCCCTCCCTGGCCTGGTGGCTGTGCCCACTGTCACCCCACAGGTGACAGAGCTATGTGACTGTTGGTGCTGTGGAGCAGCTTTGCCTTTGGTGCAAAACAAGCCCCAGGGGACAGCAAGGTGGCCCATGCAGTGGTGGCCCCTGACCCTGCTATGCTCTCCTCTGTCACCTTCCTAAACCAAAATAAGGTCCCCAAAGTGGGGGATCTGCATCCTCAAGGGTAACTTGAGCTTTGAAGCTGGACAAGAACTGGAACCCAAGATGCTCATGAGGGAATGACAGGGAAGGGAGTGGGGGGATGTCCCCAAGGATGTCTCCACAGATGGTGCAGCTGGGGGAGGAGCCCAAAGGGGTCCTGGCATCCAGGCTGGAATCTCCATCAAGAAACCTCATGGATTATTGCTCTGGGGATGCTCAGCTGGAGGGGCTGAGGGATTAGGGAGTGACAGTGGCTCCATCCCCACCAGGTGGCTCCTGAATCCCTGTCCCCCAGTACCCTGGTGAGGGACAGGGGCAAACACTCTGCAGATGTCATGGTTACTGGGATCCCACTGGAGCACACAGCTCCATAGGGATGTGTGGAGCTGGGGAGGGGTTACTGGGATCCCACAAGGGTGTCCAGTTCCATATGGATGTGTGGAGCTGGGGATGGGACGCAGGTCTAGCTGGGACATCAGCTCCGTGGGGCTATGGGTACAGATTCCCATCCCCAGCCAGAGGAAGGCTCACCCACATGGGAGGATTCTCCAGTGGTGAGCAGGTAATGGCACTGGGATCCTCTGGAGCCTTTTCCACCTCAGCCCATCCCTGCTCTGAGCTGGTGGCTGAATTTGAGACATCCCGGAATCATTCCCGTCCTCCATCCATCACATCCACCATCCTGTGCCTGGCACCTGGCTTTGCCCTGCCCCCAGAGCCACCCTTTGTCTTCTGGGCACAGCATCCATCCTGTCAGCTCAGGACTGGGGACTTTGTGTGGTTCTGGAGCAGCCTGAACTGTCCCTCCATGATTTGGACACAGAGGTGTCACCGTCACAGCCTTGAGCCCCCACACCAGCCTGGGCTGGAACAGGAGCCACCTCTTTGGGTCACACATGTCATCAGGACCTCATGGCTCCACAGGGAACATCCAGACCCCTGAAAACCCTGGGAGGGGGCTGAGGCCAATGCTGGGGGCTCAGTACCCCCCTGCCTCAGTTTCCCCTCTGGCCAGAGCCAGAGTGTGGGATACAAGGATGGGAAGCAGGAGCTGTTGCTGCAGCTCCCTGTCCCCCCACAGATGTCCTCTGGTCCCTCAGAGATGAGGCTTATCCTGGGCAAATCCAGGCAGAGAAATCCCATGGGACACGTGTTCCCAACTCACTTGCCAGCAGTTTTTGTAGGGTCTATGTAAATGTGACATTTATAAACACAACTCTGGGAATCCAGCTCTCCTGTGCTTCCCTGTGTGTCACCACTATCCTGCCCTTCTCTGACAGCTGGGGACATGTGAGTCCCATCTCTCACCCAACTGGTGGGCTTGGGGGACAGAGGGGCCTGGGAGGGGACAGCCAGGGCAGGCCTGGAAAACCTCAGCTGCTTCTGATGGGAAAAATTGTTTCTCCTTGGTCCTGCTGCCATCCTCCCCCAGCTCCAGCACAAACCCCTTCCTGGTGTGGCTCCAAAGGAGGTAAGTGATGAGGTGGCATCTTAGGGTGGCACTGGGGCACTTCTAACTCCCCAGTGCTGCCGGGTCCCCAAAAGGGACCTGGAATGAGCAGCATCAGCTGGTGAATCCTTTGTGAGGGGTCTGGGGGGCTGGTGACATGTGACGAGTTCTGGGAAGGCTCAGCCCATGGAGGGCAGGGGGCTGTGGGGGCAGGGCTGGGGGTGAAACCACCTGGTGGGTTTGGATGGCTGTGCCACTGTCCCTGCTGCTGTGCCACCGTCTCATGGAGCTCATCCCGAGTCCAAACCCCTCTGGGGGGCTGGCACTGACCGGAGTGGGGGAATGTGGAACCCCCCCCAGCCCCCACATCCCCTTACCTTGCTCAGGGAGACAAGGATGGGGAGACTGGCTGTGTGGGTTTGGGGGCTGATTTAAGGCTTGGGGGGCCCCAGTGATGAGTTTGGGGGGCTGGAAGACCCTGGCATGTGAGTTTTGGATTTGGGAGACCCAAGAATGTGCATTTGGGGGATATTTGCTGCCCTGTAAGACTCAAGCACAGGGAGCAACACAGGCATGGGCAGCCCTTACAATCTCAGATCAAGGGAAAGAAGCTAAAATGCGGGAGTTACATCACAGGTTTTTGGGGTCTGACCTGAGCACAAACCCACCTGAACCTTGTGCTGGAGCATATCTTGGGGGACACTGTGGGTCCATGATGTGGCTCATCCTCTCCATGCCGTGAAAAATGAGTTTACTCCCAGCTTGGATCCTGTTTGGCTGCTTTGGAGACTGGAAAGCGCAGTCTCTGCCCATCCTTTGGGGTGGGCAGATCCCTTTGGGATGGACCCCTCGAGGTGCCCTGGGATGTTTCACTGGGGGCAGCAGTGAGGTGCTCCTCTCCGACTGGCATTCCTTGGCCCGGCAACCGCACTGGGAAGACCCCAAAACTGCATCTGTTGCAACAGAAAGAGCTAAAAATAGTTGTTCTCACGGCGGATGCAGGAAAGCATCCAAATATGTGGCCTCTGGACCTGCAAGCAGCAGAGGATGGGGCTGCCCTGCCAGGCCCACCCCCTGCCCGCTGACACCCCGTGGCCTCCATGACCCCAAATCTTCTCCCACTGACCCTTCGAAGCCCCTACAGTGCAACCCGAGCCCCAGGACCCACCTTGATGCCGGGGCTCTTCTGGGTTCAGGCAGGAGGAGCAGGCAGCTCCCGGGGTGCAGGCAGGGGGAGCAGGCAAAACCTGGGTGCAGGCAGGAGGAGAAGGTAGACCCTGGGTGCAGGCAGGGGGAGCAGGCAACCCCCCAGGGTGCNNNNGGAGCAGGCAGCCCCCCAGGGTGCAGGCAGGGGGAACAGGCAGCTCCCCCAGGGTGCAGACAGGAGGAGCAAGCAGACCCCGTGTGCAGGCAGGAGGAGCAGGCAGCCCCCCAGGGTGCAGGCAAGTGGAGCAGACAGACCCTGGGTGCAGGCAGGGGTAGCAGGCAGATCTTGGGTGCAGGCAGGGGGAGCAGGCAGCCCCCCAGGGTGCAGGCGGGAGGAGCAGGCAGCCCCGGGGTGCAGGCAGGGGGAGCAGGCAGAACCTGGGTGCAGGCAGGAGGAGAAGGTAGACCCTGGGTGCAGGCAGGGGGAGCAGGCAACCCCCCAGGGTGCAGGCAGGGGGAGCAGGCAGACCCTGGGTGCAGGCAGGAGGAGCAGGCAGCCCCCCAGGGTGCAGGCAGGGGGAACAGGCAGCTCCCCCAGGGTGCAGACAGGAGGAGCAAGCAGACCCCGTGTGCAGGCAGGAGGAGCAGGCANGAACAGGCAGCCCCCGGGGTGCAGGCAGGAGGAGGTTAACATCCCCACGCCCGCCGGATGCAGCATCCTGGGCTGGCCTCTTTCCATCGTGTTTTGGTTTGGAGGAATAAAAGCTTTGGCAGCAGCGGAGCCGCTTCCCAAAATAACTCGGCCTCCCATGGTAATTACAGAGCTCCGGGCCCCGGTAGCGAGCGGTGGCTTCCCAGCCGTGCTGGGACCTGCTGCTGCTGGACAGGGCGAGGGACACCGGGGTGCCTCGGGGACCTTGGGGACCTCTCAAGCTGTGCCAACCTCCCCGGCGTCCCCATCACTGCCCTTGGCGTCATCCCCCAGCCGAGACCGTGCAGCCCCTTCCGTCCCTCCCGCTCCGCAGCTGATCCCTTCGGCTTTTAACGCTCTATTTAAAGCCCGGGTTGCAGCTCGCTGGTCTCGCTGGGCACTGGGCTAGTAGAGCGAGGCCGTGGCAAGCTGGTGGCTGCTCCAGCCTGTGCCCGCTGAGAACACCCAGCTCATCACAGCGGTGCCCAGCCTGCCCTCCCACCCCCGCAGGCTCCTTGAAGGGCAGGGAGAGCCGGGGCTGAGCTCCTGGAGCCCCCGAGCCCCTAATCCCCGGTAATCTCGGAGGAAAGCGCTGGCTGTGAGGATTAGGGATGTAAACAGCCACCCTCACCTGCCTGCCCCTGCCTGCCCCTGCCTGCAGCGCCCCGGCCGGGGAGGATGGGCTGCCAGGAGAGTGGGATTCTCACCTGGACCCCCAAACGCCGGGTCCGGGTGCCCACCGGTGCTCTCTGAGGCTGCGTTGAGCCTGTGATGGTTATTTATGGAAATAAAGGGAATGTGGAGCCATCTGGACACAGCCTGGCTCTGTAACGTGGCAGGGGCTGAGGCTCCAGGCAGTGACAGTGTTGGGGACAAGGCTGAGATGGTCCCTGTGGAGTCACACAGCCCGGACTGGATCAATTTTTTCCCTCTGGGAATTACTGCTTTCCTTATGCACAGGGAATCTGAGGCTGGGAGGAGGTGCCCAGGAGAGGGATCCTCTGGCAATACATGTGGCAATGCCACCCTGCTGGCTTGAGGTACATTTATGGGGGACAAGGACAGTCCTGGTGGGCAGCTGGACTGGGAGACTGAAGTGTGGGGATGGCTGAGACTGTGCCAGCTGCTCCCAGTGGGGAATGGCCTTTGCCAGCCAAGGTTCCCCTGGGCCCTTTCATGGCCGGAACAGCAGCGCCCCACGCTGCCCTGGCCGCGGTGCCAGCGTCCTCCCCTGCCCTCGGGGACATGGGGACACAGCCACGTGCCACTGCCACTCACATGCCCTTAGGGTCGGGGGCATTCCGGGAAGGGGATGCCACCGCACCCCCTGACGTGGGATGGGGACAGGGACACAACCTTTGCCAGGTTGCCAACCCACCAACCAGGGGCAGCACGTCTCGGCATCAGGCAGGGAAAGGGCTTCAAGAGGCAAAGGCAGGATGGCATTTTGTAGAGGGAGCACTGGGAAAGACTAGGATCAATTGCCCTATGCCCAGTGCACCCCCAGTCCCTGGTACCCAGCAAGAAATGTGTGATGTGTGGTGCCAGCACGTTTTCTCAGTACCCAATGCCCACTAACTGGTGCCCAGTGCTCCCAACACTCAGTGGCTGGTATGGAGCCCAGTGCCTCCTGCCCAGTACCTGGTGCCTGCAGAGCAGTGTCTGGTACTGGTGCCCACTGCCAGGAGGTCACTCCCTGGCCCTGGAGCAGCTCCCTCTCAGCTCTACCAGTAACTGCTTTTGGGGCCTTGTACCCGCTGCCTGCACTGGGCCCTGCCCCAGTACCTGGTGCCCTGTCCCTGGTACTGGTGCCCTGTCCCCAGCGCAGTGTCCTGTTCCTGGTACCCAGGGCTGTGTTGCTGATGCCCCGATGCTGCTGCTGGAGCCCTATGCCTGGTGCTGCTGCCTTGTACCACTGCCCCATGCCCAGAATGCAGTGCCTGGTGCCTGGGGAGTGATGCCAGAGCCAGTGCCTGACCCAGTGCCTGGTGCAGTGCCCAGTGCCAAGGCTGGATGCTGATGCTGGTGCCCAGAACAGTGCCCGGTATTGATGCCAGTGCTCAGTGCCAAGGCGGGATGCTGGCGCCCAGTGCCAGATGGTGGTGCCCAGTGCTGGCGCCCAGTGCCTGATGCCACTGCCCGGTGTACAGTGTATGGTTCCCAGTGCCTGATACTGGTGCCAGTGCCCAGCGTACTGTGCTTGGCCCCGGTGCCCAGTGCTGATGCCATGCCTGATGCCAGGCACTGTTTGCGATGCCGGTGCTGATGCCAGTGTCGGTGCCCAGTGCCTGATGCTGTTGCCGATGCCAATGCCGATGCTGATGTTGATGTCGATGCCAGTGCCCGGTGCCTGGTGCCTGACGCTGTTGCTGATGCCGATGCCAATGCCGGTGCCGGTGCCCGGTGCCGCTGCCGGTNCCGGCGCCGCAGCCATGGTAAGGCCGGCGGGGACGGGGGACCGGCTCTGGCTGTCCCGCAGCGTCCCGCACCGTGGCACGGGCCCGCTCCCGCTGCCCTCCGTGAAGGTGACGGTGCGCGGGGGCGGAGCGGGCCGGGGCCACCGGTGCCGCAGCGGAGCGCGGGGG
>VWZD01010959.1:294789-324835 GCA_013396695.1 Sakesphorus luctuosus
CCTTCCCTAACCTTCCCTTCCCAAACCTTCCCTTCCCTAACCTTCCCTAACCTTCCCTCATTTATTCCTTACATTATTAACCATATTTTCCCCTATGGGAGACCCCCTGCAGCCCCACCTTTTCCCCCTCTTTTTAAATCCAGTAGCCAAGGCGCTGCCTCCGGCTCCTTCCCCCTCTCTTCTTGTACCTCTTCTCCCCTTGTCACATCCATTCCCGGCGCTGCCTCTCCCGGCTCCAGGGGAGCCACAGCAGTCACTCCGATTGCACCCGGCGCCGGCTGCGTGCCTGGAGCTGCGGGCTGGGGCGTGCCAGGCCTTCCCTCTCCTTGGAAACCTGCCGAGGGTTTGGGATTCAGTGTCTGAACGCATCCAGTGGATGCTCCTGATGGAGCAGGTACAGCCTTTGTGACTCCACTCACGGCTCGGTGAGTTCAGAGAAGATGACAACTTGAGATCAGCTCAGTTGGTTAAAACTTGGTTGTAATAATGCCAAGGTCATGGGTTCAATCCCCTGTGTGGGCCCTTGACTTAAGAGTTGGACTTGGTGATCCTTGTGGTGGGTCCCCCTTCCAACTCCGAATAGTCTGTATTTCTGTGAACTTGAGGATCATCCTTACAAAAACCCCATTGCTGTTGTGCTGCTGCTCCTCCTTCCTGCAAGGGCAGCTAAAACATCCCAGAATTACCTTCTAGACAGGAAATGGGCCACAGAGTGGATCCTCCATCCAGCTCTGGCAGATAAATTTCTTCAGCACCTTCGTGGCTTCTCTGTTTCCCATGGCTGGAGTTGAAAAACCAGACCAAGAGCTTGAAATATTTTTCAGGCTGAGGGAGCTGAGGGTGTTCCTCTTGAGAAGAGAAGGCTCCAGGGAGATCTCAGAGCTCCTTTCAGTGCCTAAAGGAGCTCCAGGAGAGTTGGAGAGTGACCTAGAACAAAGGATGGAGGGACAGGACAGGGAGAATGGCTTCCCACTGCCAGAGAGCAGGGTTAGATGGGATATTGGGAAGGAATCCTTCCCTGTGAGGGTGGGCAGGCCCTGGCACAGGGTGCCCAGAGAAGCTGTGGCTGCCCCATTCCTGGGAGTGTCCAAGGCCAGGTTGGACAGAGCTTGGAGCAACCTGGGCTGGTGGGAGGTGTCCATGCCCATGGCAGGAGGTGGAATCAGATGGCCTTTAATATCCCTTCCAACCCAATACCTTCAGGGATGGATTAGAAAGAGAAGGGATAGATGGTTTGTAGAAAAGCCTGTGGATAGGCAGATTTTCCACCTCAGGGTGCCAGGGGGGCAACAAGAGCCTGGGCTGCACCAATGTCCCCACCAGGCTGGTGGGACAGAAAGCAGAGATTCCCAGTCAGTGGGAAGGGTGTGGGCGTGCTGGGATTTTGCTCCATAAAGACACCTATTGATGCCACCTATTGCCACCCAGCATGACCTGGCCAAGGCTCTTCACACCCCGGCTGTGGACAGAGAGGCCCAGCACCATCGGCCATGCTGTCTGCTGGTCTCCAGGGTTTGTGGAGCGCTTTTGGATTCCTTACAGATGAGGACTCCCAGACTCAGAGCCTGGAACACACACACTGGCTGTGGTGGGCATGGGAGAACAGGCCAGGGCCAGCAGATGGATGGGTGCAACTACACTGTGGTCTGTAACTGCAGAAGAGCCCACCTGTGTGGCTGTTGTTTCTGGGAAGCTCCATGAGATGTGTTCACTGACACAGGACACTGTTTCTGGAGCTTCCCTGAGAATACTCAAGTTGTGCTGTGTTTTGGCAATATAATCCCCACACCACATGAGCCCCACCAAGAACACTCAGTGGGACCTGCCAATGTGCTGAGAGGCTTGCCAGAATTGTCCATCCCTCCCCTCCCTGATGATGTCACTAGTGATGTCAGCATGAAGTGCAGGGACCAAGCAGAAATGACAGTGGAAGGCTGGTCTGATGCTGATGGTTCCCTGTGGAAGTGGACCAGGTGCCCCTGTCCTGGGTCTCCATCCAGGACCATGGGCAGAACCTCTCTGTGTCAGCTGTCCTTGGAGAAACAGCACCATCTATTTGCAGCACTGCTTTATGAGAGGAGAGATGACAAGGTGGCCTCCATGGCTGGGCTGAGGATCCCACCCTGGAGCCATGGGGTTGGTGCAGCATCCTCTGCTGTCCTCGGTCAGGCTGGGGCACCCCTGACCTCCAGCCCCTCCTGCAGCCCATGGGTGACACCTGGTGCTTGCTCAGTTCAGGGCTGGGAGTGGGAGTTACACGAGGTGTGTGCAGGGACCAGAGAGGGGAGAGGCACTGAGGGGTCTGCAGGGAGCTCAGGCAGCCTCAGGCTGGGGGCTTACACCTCAGGTTTGGCCCTCTTTCCAAACCTTCTGTCCTTCTGCTCCCACACATGGACACAAAGACACTCTCCCCAAGGTCCACACAGGTCTCAGCCCCTGCCCCACATTTCCCCATGGCTGCCTTGGACAGATGTCAGCTCATTGGGGTCCCAGAGCTGTCTGGGTGGGCAGAGGTCCCAGGAAGGTGTTGGCCCCACAGGCCCCACAGGAGAAAGCCAGCCCTGTCCCCAGCTTGGCTCCAGCTGGGAAGATTTGCCCAGCCCATCCTCCAAAGCCAGCCCAGCACCCCTCAGCACTGGACCCCCACATACTCTGAGTGACAGAAATGACCACCCCTTCCAGCTTTACCACAGACCTGGGAGGAATGAAGAAGATCTGCTTTATTACAGCTGCTGGGGAAAGGGTACAGAGGGTGGTCTGGGGCACCTGAAGATCTTGTGGAGCAACTGCTACTTCCTTTTGCGTTTTGTGTTGGCTTTGATCAGCTGCAGCCCCTGCTTCTTGATGTCTGCCCGGCTGGGGATGCAGTCGTGGTCTTCTTCTTCCAAATCCAAGGAATCTGGAGGGAAGAGTGGAGAGGAGGGGGTGGGGAGGGTCTGAGGGCCATCTCTGCTCTGCCCATGTCTCTGGCAGACCCAGCACATTTTTTTGGCTGGTGGGATCCTGGAGAGCACTCCTGCCAAGCCCTGGGACTTTTCCACCCCAGCATCCCAAGGTGACCTGCAGGACCTGGTGATGACACCACTGTGGCCCATGTCCAACAATGCTGGGACTTCCCATAAAGGTCTGGAGCTACAGGGTGGTGGGCAGAGCTGCTGCTTTGCCAAAAAAAGGTGTTGTGCTGCCAAAAGCTCTTTGTCTTCTCCAAGAGCATTCACAAGCACTGGTTATTCTTCACAACCAGAGGATTTTGAAGATAGGAGATGCCCTGTTTGCCCTACAGCATCTCTCCTTGTTCCTGCTGTGGCTTGATGCTCTTCACTCCCTTGTCTGCCTTCCTTCTCCCACATCCCCACCTAAAACCACCACCCATGCCCCACAGCATCTCTCCTTGTTCCTGCTGTGGCTTGATGCTCTTCCCTCCCCTGTCTTCCTTCCTTCTCTGCTCTTCACTCCCTTGTCTGCCTTCCTTCTCCCACATCCCCACCTAAAACCACCACCCATGCCCCACAGCATCTCTCCTTGTTCCTGCTGTGGCTTGATGCTCTTCACTTCCCTGTCTGCCTTCCTTCTCCCACATCCCCACCTAAAACCACCACCCATGCTTGAAGCCTTGGGGACAGCCAAGGTCAGCCCCAGGATCTGGAGGCAACTCATGGGTTGGGGTGTGCTGGGACAGTGGGGGACAGACAAGGACCCCCAGAAATCCCAGCAGGCAGAGACTGGGACAGTCACTGTGGGATGTGTCCCTGCTGTGCTCTCCTACCAGGGACTGCAGTGGCTGCATCTTCAAAGGAAATCTTCAGGTTCTGCGTTTCACCTTCAGTTGTTTTCTCCAGAAGATTTCTGACCTTCTCAAAAGTCTGTGAAAGACACCCTGGGTTAACTGCTGAAGGGAAGGGGGTGTTACAACCCAGGGGGTGCCCCACCTTGAGGGGGAACACCCCACAGTGCCATCTAGGGCTGAGCTGCTCCATGGCTCTTCCCTGTGGCCTCCTCCATCCTCTGGATGAGGAAGAATGATGTGGATGGGCCTGTGAGTCCCCAAAGGACACAGCAGGGATGGAGGGACAGACCTTACTGCTCTTGTCATAGGTCTGTGCCTCGGCAGGGCAGTCCAACACCCGCTGTTTCAGGTACTGCAGCTTCTCCTCACACTGCTGGAGCTTCTCCTCCACGCCCATGGCCTTGCCAGGCGGCTCCTGGAGGGAGGGAGAGGACCCCCTTGGTGCGGGGAACACCTCGAGGTGCTGGTGGCTGCCCCACATGTCACCGTGCTGTCTCACCCCACCGGGGCCGTGCTGCTCCCAGAGCCTTGTGGGCACCTGGCTGGGCATGGTGATGCCTTGGAGGCGGATGAAGAGGTTGTCGATGCTGTTTTCAAACTCGATCAGTTGCTCCTGGTTCCTCATCATCTGGTCTCGCATCTGCTCCAGCCGAGCCTCTTCCCGCTGCAGGTTCACCCTCAGCTCCTCCTCCTGAAGCCTGGAGCCAACCACACACCTGTACAACTGCACAGGGGTGCAGAGACACCCCAGAGCTGCTGCAGAGACATCCCAGACCTACAGAGACACCCCAGAGCTGCAGAGACACCCCAGATCTGCTGAGGTACCCCAGAGCTGCAGAGACACCCCAGAGCTGCTGCAGAGACACCCTAGAGCTGCTGCAGAGACACCCTAGAGCTGCTGCAGACACCCCAGATCTGATGAGATACCCCAGATGTGCAGAGACACCTGAGATCTACAGAGACACCCCAGCTCTGCAGAGACACCCCGGACGTGTTGCAAACCTTCTCAGGTGTCCCCCCTCGCCCTCACTCTTCAACTGCAGAGCAAAAATGCTGCTTGCAACCCAACTCCCTGCTGCTGGCACCACTTCCCATGCCAGGCAAGGAGCAAGGGTACCCCTGGGGCCACAGAGGGAGCCTTAGGTGCTCTGCCAGGAGCCGAGCTGGGCGATCACCCTGCTTAGAAAACCCCCTTGGTGTGGGAGGGGTGGGTGGCTGCAGGGGAGTAGAGGTCAGGGTGCCTGTTGGGACATGTGCCCCCCAAGGATGGTGGCCTGGTTGGCACAACTGTCCCCAGGCCAGCAGCACCTGGTTGTGCTGAGGGGCTCCTGGAACTTCAGTTTAGCCTGCTTCAACTCCAGCTCCTTGAGCGTCTGCTTCAGCACCCGCTTCTGCTTCTTGCACTCCTGGATGTGCTGCTCCAGGTCCCCCAAGGTCTTCTGCTGTTCCAGGAGGCTGCCAGGGATGTCCTGCCCGGGGGAGAGCAGGAGGGCTCTGCCCATGGTGCTGCCGCTGGGGCAGGGCCTGGGCCATGGCCTCGCGGGGGTTACAGGTGTAGTCTCATGCCATGGAGCTCCATGTGCCCTCCAAGAGCAGCTTTGGGGGGCTCCAGGGAGAGGGGAGCAGATAACCCCCCAGAGGAACAAGCTGAGCAAGGAGGTCTCAGCTCCCCAGCGCCTGAGCAGCCCCAGGTTGTACCAGATGTGGTTTTCACATTACCCAGAGGCAGGAGCACTTCAGGGCAGCCTTTGCCTTCTCCATCTTGTCGTTCACAAAGGCTTCATGCTCCATCTTAGTCGTGGTGGCCTCCACATTTGCACCTGGGGTGGGAGGGGACCAGCAGGGAGGGATGTACCTGTTGCATTGCCCACAGCCCACCCCCTACACCCTGCCAGGCACTCACCCACCAACACATCTGAAGAGCTCTGGTCTTGGTCTGCAGAGAGCATGGACACGACTTGCTGCAGGGACATTCAGTGTCACCCCCAGCTGCTGGCACCCAGGGCAGCTGCCCCTGCCGCCCCCCAGCCCCGGGGGGCTCAGCACTGCTGGCTGCCACCTGCCCACAGCCCTGGACCCCCAGCTCACCTCTCTCAGCTGCCTTTCATTTTCTGTCTTCTCCTCGAGGCTCTTGAGGTGTGCCCTCTGCTCAGCCAGGGATTGCATCCTCAGAGTCCTCTCCATGAGAACCTGTGGCCCTGCCTCGGCCATGAGTTTCTGGAGCACAAGAGAGGAGGGAGAAGTTGCTGCCAGCGTCAGTTGGAGCTTTCTTCAGATTAGCTGTTAGATTTAAGTGTTGTTTTAAGATTAGATATTGGGAAGGGACTCTTTGCAGTCATTGTGGGCACGCCCTGGCATAGATTGGACAGAAGAAGCTGCAGCTGCCCCGCCCCTGGAAGTGCCCAAGGCCAGGCTGGGTGGGGCTTGGAGCAATCTAGTCTAGTGGAAGGTGTCCCTGCTTATGGCAGGTGGTTGGGATGAGATGAGCTTTTGCGTCTCTTTCAACCCAAACCATTCCATGATTCTATGATTTGTGAGCTTCTGGGATAGCCAGCGTCAAAAACTACCTCCTTCCATGCAAACAGGCTAGGAAAGAAGCTGGGAAAGGAGGGCTGGGGCATGGAGCAAGCTGCCTTCACCATGGCTGGGGCTTCAGGCAGCAAAGCCCAAGAGGGAGACCCTGGAGATGCTGTGGGCAACTCCAGCTCCATCTCATGGAAGACAGGTTTCCAGGCCTGGGAATGTGGTGCTGTCTGTGGGCACTGGAGGGTGGGAAGGGGCCCCAAGGTCCATCTCACCCTGATCACATCAGCAGCTTTGAGGTTTTGCCGAGCTGTGAGCTCCTCATTGTACATCACAGTCATGCCACACATGAGGTTAAGGTGTCGAGGTGCATAGAACAGCTCCTGGGACACAGAGACCATGGCACGTCACCCCCTGAGCCGCAGGGGTGCCCTGTGCTGTGACAGGGGTTGGGGGGAGCAGGAAGGCTGCACCAATCCAGGAGGGCGTCCTCTTGGACACAGCCCCTTGGGCACCTCGTGCCCTTCCAGGGGCAGCAGGTGGGATGATGGCACAGTGAGTAGGAGCTCACATTCTTCAGCATATCCTGCACCTGCAGGTACAGGTTGGTCACTCTCTGCCCAATCTGAATTTTCATGAGCATCTTCTCAATGTCGTTGCCCAGCTGGCGAATCGCCTGGGGCACACACGGGGGGAAGACACCAAGTGACTCCGTGTGCCATGCCTGGTGCCCACCTTGGGGGGCAGGATTAAACCCCACTGTGGGTGTTGTCACACCAATAAAGGCTCCTGGGTACCTGAAACTGTGGCCGCTGCATCCTGTCATCCATCTCAGCCTCCTGCAGCTGCTGCAGGAACTTCTGGCGCTCGTCCCTGACTTGGCTCCACTGCTTCACCTGGTGCAGCAGCATGTCACACACCTTCACCTGGTCATTGACCACAGCCTCCAGCCTCTTCTGGGCCTCCTGGATGGGCATGTAAGTGTTTAACAGGCTGGATGCTGCAGGAGAAGGGGGTCCTGCCTGGAAAACTTCCCTCAAAGTAGAGCTGGGGACACTCAAACATTTGACAGGATGGGATCTGGGAGAGCTTTGCTGGGGTAAGGCAGAGGTGAACAGTTGCTGATGGCAGGGCTGGGCCAGGCTTAGGGACTCTGCATAACACAGACCCAGGGCTGGGGGTCAATAAAATTGATCAGTGCCCCAGATGGATGTTGTCAGAGCGCAGCAGCACAACTCTGTCCCTGCAAGAGGCCCCCGGGCAAAGGCAGCTCCTCGGTCTCCATGGGCTTATAACCAGGTCACAACCTTGGGACAGGCAGGAAGGGCAGGGACAGCATCTCTCTCTCCCAGGGATGCAGCTGGACTCCACAGGAACCCAGGCAGTGCCAGGGTGGGAGAGCCAGGATGTCTGCTGGGGCCAAGGGTTGCTCAAAGGGGGCTAAAGGAGGACCTGCACGAGGGGTACTGTGGTGGAAAGGGACCCATGTGAACACCCAGTGTCTCACCACAGCAGCCCCGTGAGGCTGTCCTTGTGCTGGCACTACATTCCCCTGCCATGCACTGTTCTTCCCAGTGTTCCCAGAGCCCCAGACCCCACGAGCAGCTTGTGCCAACCAGACCCTGCCATCACCTCCAGGTTCTCAGTGGCCGCAGCAATGGCCTGTCCCTCTGCGAAGGCATCATTGGCAGGGAGCTTGTTGTACTGTGGGCAGGAGAGGGACAAAGGGATTGTCACTGCCAGCCTGGGAATGGTCACATTCTGCTGCTGGGGGAGCTGCTGATGCAGGGGTACAGCAGGTGGGGCCTGTTGGTACCTTCAGGACAAAGTCCAGGACATGAGTATCCTCCTGCAATGCCTGCTGCAGGCTGGGCAGCAGCTCTCTGTTCAGCCGGAGCTTTTCCTCACATGACTGAGAGAAAATCCTCATCCCTTGCTCTGGGGGACATCAGGGAGTCTCTGGTAATGTGTAGGACAACGGGGAGGGCAGAGAGCCCCCACCTGTCCCCGAGGGGCTGAGGGACAGCACCTTGCAGGGTGATGAGGTCACGCAGCTCCTGGCACCGCTGGTCCAGCCCGGCCTTCCGCCTCCGTGTGCCGCCAGCACCCTGCCCGGGGGGCTCCATGCCTGGGCCCACCATCCTGGGCCCGTGTGGGGCAGCCACGGCAGCCCCACTGCCCCGTGGAGGCGTCACAGGGCTGTGCGCACCTGGTTCCACTGCAGAACTGTCACCGTGGCACCTCCAACTGCCACCATGGCACCTCCAACCGCCGCTGGCTGTGTGTCCCCTGCTCAGCCATGGCCCCTCTGGGCCTCTGCAGGCAACAGATTAATTAATAGCTGATTAATGAGGGGAAGGAAGGATCCCAGACTTGTTTCCCAGCACTGCGGCAACAGCAGTTGTCACCTGCCCAGTTATGGACCAGTCATAGAATCATAGAATGACAGAATCAATTGGGTTGGAAGAGACCTCTGAGATCATCAAGTCCAACCCTTGATCCAACCCCACTGTGATTACCAGACCACGGCAGTGAGTGCCAATCCATGGACCATTCCAAGCCACACCAGAAACAGGAGGACAATTCCATGGAAAACACATGAGCAGGTACACCCAACCACACCACCAGTGCCCTCCTGGAAGCTGCCAGCTTGTTCAAATGCCCACCTTTGGGAATTCCAGTTAGTTAGCCAGGGAATTATGCTCCTGTTGGAACAGGCACACCCAAAACAGTTACCAATACTGAGCTTTATTTTGATGCTCACCATACATTCTTGCTAAACTGCAAATATGACAAGAAATGCCAGCATGTACATTTATTTTTTGATAAATAAACCCAAGCTCCCTCCAGCAGAGAAAATCCTCAATGTTTGGATTAGCAGAGAAAAGGACTTTGTAAGGAAATTGGCTTCCCTGCACCAAGCTCATAAATCAGCTTAGATTATGTTTCTGTAACTCCAGATCTTTAACCTGCAGCCATCCTGTTGTGCTCCAGGTGTTGAACACAGAAAACAAAGAAATTAAAGGATTGTGAAATCAAGTATTAGCGACACAAGATCCTCTGAGGCTCTTACTCAGCCTCTCATTAATTTGCATATTTATGAATTGCATGTTAGTTTTAATGGCCAGTGACAAGCTAAATATCAACATGATCATCTTCAGTGCTTCCTAAAGGATGCAAGGGGAGATGGGCAGAGGAAAGCAGCAGTTCAGGGTTGTACCCACAGGGGATCTGCCTGTGCACCCAAAGGTCTCCACGTGGCAAATGCAGCAATTACACCACTAAACTTCCCAGGCAGCATTTAAACACCTCGGGGACAGCAGAGAGCATTTTAAAATGGATAGAGTGAGTCAAGAACCTCTGTTTCAGCTGCCCTCAGCAATGCTCAGGCCCTAGAGTGGCAAGTCCTTCCCAAATCCTGTGGAAGAAATGGATGTCAGCCTTGCCCAAGCACAGATCAGCATCCCAGGGGAAGCCTTGGATGAGGATCCAGTCCCACAGCACCTCCCTCCTCCTGCTGACTTCCACTCCCCCTGCTGAAATTCTGGAAAATTCACAATGAGTTAAAAGGCACAGAGGAAAAGGTCAGGAGGACAAACCTGAGCTCTGTTTAATTGTCAGGGGGTGAATCAAAGGCTCTGCAAGGCAGCAGCAACCAAGGCCCACCACACACTCACCTGGGAGAGATCTAATCCTTGGCTGGATTTAATCCTCAGCTCCTCACCTGCTGCCCACTATCAGCATAGAAACAGGAATGTAACATTACAGGCTCCCAAAATTCCTGCTGGTTTAGCTTTTAGTCACTGAACCATATCTGCTTTGCCTGGTGGTTTGTATTTTTAGTATCTCCTTCCCCCGTTGTTGTCCTCTCTTCCCCTTTCCTTTGAAATCCCCCAGTTCAACCCAGAATCCTTTGTTTAACACAGCTGCAAGATTTAACAGAATTAGCCAGAACTGTATCCTGTGCCTCAGGAGCTGGCTGGAAATCCCGTGCATGGATTAGAGAGCAGCATGAAAAGAGAGAGGATAAAGGACAGCTGCCAGGATTGTTCTGTGTCACACCAAAAAGCAAAGGGGCACACACAAACAATTCCTGCTGGGAATTACAGCCCAACAAAAGCCTGTCTGGCTCCATGGCCACAGGCCACCACTGCCTGTTACAGATTCATTTATCATGTGAAAGAAGCAGGTCCCAAGCACGGGCTCAGCCTACAAAAAGCATCACCACAGCCAGGGACATCTCCTATACTATTAACAAAAATAAGTATTTTCTTTCTTTCTTTCTCTAGCTTTTATATATAAATAGATGATCATTTGTTTTTATTAATGTAGCTAAATATATTTTATGAATAAGTTATTTGGAGAACATCATCTCTAAGTCAGCAAGTGCTGTTACATCCAGTGAAGGAAATCTTTACTAATGGTCCTTTGAAGTACTTTAATTATCAAGCAGACAATTATGGAAGTCTAAGTCAGTTTTCACGCTGCCAAGACACTGATTTTTGGACACGATCCACACTTTGCACCTGTTTAGAAGTGAAAATGAAGCTCTCTGTTATGTTAGGGTTCCTCTCCTCACACACAAACCCACTGCTCAGTGACCAGTGCAATCTTCCACTCAACACTGACAACTTAAAAGTACAAACAATTGGCACCAAATCAGTCAAACACTTCAACAGCAAAACCCTGAAACTAAAGCAAAGCCAGAGTAACCTCCTAGCACATCCTAACTCAGTCCTTATTAGTGCAACGCTGACACAAAATCTTCCTACAGGCAAAGCCATCTGTAACCCAAAGATGTGTAAAATGATAAAATACCCTTCACACTGCATAGAAAAACCCCAAAGGATTAGTGTCAGAAAATATTTGGCAGCAAGAGATTGGAAAAAACCACGAAGGTCTAACACAAGAGAGTGGCTACACCAGTCATTTTAGGGGAGGTTGTTGAAGAACTGCTGCAGGAAGGTTTTGTTATTCCAGCTTTTCATCTCCTTCCTCCACATCCTTCAGACTGAGCACTTCCAGCGTTCCTTTCCCTTTCGTCTCACTCCGGATCAGCTCGTCGATCTCTCGGAAGCAGCCTGGGTCAACAAGGCACACCTGGAATGGTTCAGCAAGAACATCTCAATTTCACCAGCCCCTAGTCAAGGCCTAACATTAATTTTCATTAAAAAATACTATTTAGTTGCTGAGAAGGACTTTGCAGGGTTGATAAACAATATCTATCCAGTAATCTAAACTTCCCACAGAATTTCGGCAGTTCCAGGTCCCTGTGTTGGACGTGGCTTTTTCCAGTTGGGATTCTGGATTCTACCCTGTTCTCCAGAAAGATTTATACTAGTAACAAATTATGCTTTACCACACTGATATTTTAATAAATTAACAAACCACTGTCAAAAGAAAGACCTGAGCCACCAAATAACATTAACATTCCACATATGCAGAGGAACTTATCAGTGCTGCAGGATAATCACTGCTAAGAGAAAGTGCACTGTGCTTCTCCTCAGCTTGGAGCAGCAATCTCTGGATAACAAGGGCTGCTTCCATGCTCACATCCCTGGCATTGTGTGGAATTAAACATTCCACACTGCAGCTCTGATTCAGGATCTCTGGTAAACCTGCAATTCCATGTTCCATCTACAGATTCATCTTCTAGTAAAATATGTAGTCAAATCAAGTATGAAATCCAGGGACTGCTTTTTGCTTACAATCTCCAGCTGTTCCTGGAAGTCTTCACTCTCAATAACTTTGATCAGTGGCTTGAGCTTCTCTTTCAGCTTCTTGCCCTCCTTTGCTGGGAGGATAAACCGCAGCCTCATGTGAGCACGTTCGATCTGCATGGTCTCCTTCAGCTGCCTGATCACTTCCAGGGCCTGCAAGGACATGAAGAGCACTTATATACCTGCTTAAAACCCACCACACACAGCAAAACCTCAACCCCTCGGCATCATCTTCAGACCCATCTCTCAGTGCTGGTCACTGCCACTCTGCTGCAGGGAGGTTGCTGTCACACTCTGACAGATGAACAAGAAAAGACAGAGTTCTTGCTCTTTGTGATCACTTCAAACACTTGAAAACCCGGTCTGAAATGAAATTAAATAGCACAAACATCACAAACCCATGTGGTTCAGATCACAGAATGGATTGGGTTGGAAAAGACCTCCGAGATCATCAAGTCCAACCCTTGGGCCAACTCCAGTCCCTTTACCAGATCATGGCACTCAGTGCCACGGCCAAGCTCACTTGAAAAACCTCCAGGGATGGGGAATCCACCCCCTCTCTGGGCAGCCCATTCCAATGCCTCAGCACTCTCTCTGCAAAGAATTTCTTTCTTATCTCCAACTTCAATTTCCCCTGGCAGAGCTTGAGCCCCCCGTGCCCCCTTGTCCTATTGCTGAGTGCCTGGGAGAAGAGACCAACCCCCACCTGGCCACAACTTCCCTTCAGGGAGTTCCAGACAGTGCTGAGGTCACCTCTGAGCCTCCTCTTCTCCAGGCTAAACAACCCCAAAGCCTGACATCCCACTTCATTTAGCATAAATAATAAACCTTTTATTTCTGTTCCAGATGCATCATTGTTGCTGTTTTATTTAAGTTTCTTTCTTTCTCTCTTCCCTGAATTCTTAGAAAACAAATTGCCTGAGTTTCAGGAGCTGCTTGTACCCAGCATTCAGCTGCCAGATGGCTGAGTAATCCCCCTGAGGGCCTCAGATCCCAGGGCTTTGCTCCCTGTGTGGCTGGGCACTGAGGAATTCCACCAGGATACACCACCTTGGAGCAGCAGCCGATGTCTCAGGACAACTCACCTGCTGCTTTGTGCTCTTGTTTGGTTTGACAGAGTAGTGAATGTCCTTCATGGCTCTCTCGATGAGGATCACTGTGTATGGCCTCTTTGTCTCAGGGTTCACACACTTGTCAGCCACGATGGTGGCGATGTCTCGGAACATCTGCTCCAGCTGAGTGTGCCGCTCTTTGTCCGACACCTGCAGCTCCCCTTTGGACAAAATCTGTACACAGCAAGAAAGGAATCAGGCAATAAACAGCATGGATTTGAACAGTGGAAAATCTAGTAACTCTTTTAAATTTAGTAATTGCTTGAAAGGCTTCATGTGAAGGGCAGAAAACAATAACCAGACTAATGTGACCAATGACACTGGAAGATGTCAAAGAAACACACTCAGCACAGAAACAGTAAAGTACAGCAAGAAAAGCACATATTTCACAGAATCATCATAAGCTGAGCTGGAAGGAACCCATCAGGATCACTGGGTCCAACCTCTGGCCCTGCAAAGACACCCCACCCTGCCCCAGAGCATCATCCAAACCCTCCTGCAGCTCTGGCAGCCTTGGGGCTGTGCCCACTGCTCTGGGGAGCCTGGGCAGTGCCCACCACCCTCTGGGGGAAGAGCCTTTCCCTGAGATCCAACCTGCCCCTGCCCTGGCACAGCTCCAGCCATTCCCTGGGTGCTGTTCCTGGTCACAGAGAGCAGAGGTTGGAGCTGCCCCTTGTGAGAAGCTGCAGACCCCCATGAGCTCTGACCTCAGACTCTTTTTCTTCAGCTGAACCAATGCCCTCAGCTGCTCCTCGTACAGCCCCTCAAGGCCCTTCACCATCTTTGTGTCCTCCTTCAGGGTGCTCTCAAACAGCTTTAGCTGTTTCTTATATTGAGGCATCCACTTCCTTACCCTTTATCCTTAATGTTCTATCTGAGGTGATAAACTGTTCAGTGCTGGCTGTGTCTGTCAACATCAGTGCAGAGAAGCTGTGTGTTATACAGAACATTCAGAACCCTTTTCAGCCAGATGCATATATAAAATTTAAAATTTAAGATGCATATATAAAATTCTATAAAATTTAAGACTATAAAACAGAGTTATTGCTCTTTTTCATCCACTTCTTAATAAACAACCCTTACACCTACAGCAGCACTGTGTTCTTCAAACACCTTCCAGGAGAGATGTGACTCTTGGTCTTCTCACATCTTTTATAAAGCAAAGTGTGTGAAACTCACCATCTTACAGATTTCTGTTTGGTCATCTGTCCCAAATGCCTGAACCAGATCTTCCTTCTTCGCCACCTGGCCTTTGGAAACATTGACAAACACTGTGTGTGTCTGCAGGACCTCATCTAGATCCTTCTCCCTAGAGATAAAGATAGGGTTAGAAAACTTCATAGAATCATCTCAGAATGGTTTGGATTGGAAAGGACCCTAAAGACCATCCGGGGCCATCCCTGCCATGAGCAGGGACACCTCCCACCAGCCCAGGGTGCTCCAAGCCCTGTCCAACCTGGCCTTGGACACTCCCAGGGATGGGGCAGCCACAGCTTCTCTGGGCATCCTGTGCCAGGGCCTGCCCAGCCAGGAATTCCCCCCCAGTATCCCACCTATCCCTGCCCTCTGGCAGTGGGAAGCCATTCCCTGTGGACTGTCCCTCCAGGCCCCTGTCCAAAGTCCCTCTCCAGCAAAGCCAACAATGCAAGGAGATAAGAACAACCCCTGACTAAAGGAACAACCCCTGGTGCCCAGGGTTGGATCAGCAGGGCCTGAAAACCTCCCCGGCCGCAGTGTCGCTGCCCAGAGCCAGGCGCTGCCCCTTTGGCCCCGCACCATCTCCCGGGACACACACGAGTCCCGCACGGGCAACGGCCGAGGGCGCACACAGGCCCCGGGATGGACCCTCGACCCTTCCTGAGTCCCTACACGGTCCTTCCGGTCTCTTTCCTGTGTCCCACATGGGCTTTTCTCCGCTCCTCACACGGGCCCTGCCCCGACTCCCTCACGGGCCCTGCCCCGGTCCCCACACGGCCCCTGCCCCGGTGATCACACGGGTCCCTCCCGGTCCCCGCAGGGGCCCTGCCCCGTCCCCCGCACGGCCGCCCCGCCGCCCCGCGGGCACTCACGCTCCGCTGCGCCAGCCCATGACCTTGTTGCGGTAACAGGCGATCTCGAAGCGCTTCCCGGCGCGCCGGGCCCGCACCACGGCCACATTAGTGAGGCGGATCTGGTTGGTGGGGGTGAAGATGGACATGGCTGCGGCCGCGGCGCCAGCACCGCCCCCGGCACCGCACGGCACGGCCCGGAACGGGGCGGAGCGAGGGGCGGAAGGGGCGGGAGCGGCGCGGGCGGCGCATGGCGGGGAGCGGGAGAGCTGCGGGACAGCGGGGCGGGGAGCGTGGGGTAATAACAGTGATAACAACCGTGAGGGTGGCATAATGGCCGTGTGAGGGTGAGAGCGGGTGTGAACCGTGAGGGCTGGGACTGGTGGTGTCTGAGGGGGATCGTAACTGGGAGGGGAGCGCTGTGTGCGGGGATGGCCGGGGCAGAGGGGCTGCACTGCCCGTGTGTGTGCGGGGATGNTGTGCGGGGATGGCAGGAGGTACAATGACCGTGTGTGCGCGGTGATAGCCGGGCAGGGGCTGCACTGCCCGTGTGTTTGCGGGGATGGCAGAGGGGCTGCACTGTCCGTATGTGTGTGGGGATGGCAGGAGATACAATGACCGTATGTATGCGGGGATGGCCGGGCAGCGGCTGCACTGCCCGTGTGTGTGCGCGGGGATGGCAGGGGGAGTGCAATGACCGTGTGTGTGCGGTGATGGCAGAGGGGCTGCGCTGACCGCGTGTGTGCGGGGATGGCAGGAGGTACAATGACCGTGTGTGTGTGTGCGGGGATGGCCGGGCAGGGGGTGCTGTGGGGTAACTGAAGGTGGAACATACAGAGGGTGAGGTGGAGTATTATGTGGGCTCAGGAAGTTCTTGGAGCCCTTCCTGAGGAGTTTGCTGCTGGGGTGGGCTGGCAGCACTGACACTGCCCACTGGCATGTGCTCTTGGCTCTTCTCTTTTGGGAGCCTCAGCGTTGCTGCTGGAGGGGTGAAGGGCACCCCCCAAGCCTTTCACCTGGTGATGTGAGTAACAGCCCAGAAAAGTACAAAACCAGTTTCTAGCCGCTTGGAAATACTTGGATTCTGTGCCCATGTCTGATACCTGCAAAGTCAGGGTCCAAGGGGGCTGCAGGTGACAGCAGGAGGGTGTCAGCTGTGTTTCTCAGTCAATAAGTGTGACAAACCAGCCTTTTTTAAGCACCTGAATGTTTCCTGTGTAATCACAGGCACCACATGAGGTTGTTCTGGCTGCAGCATTCTGTACCCTGAGTGCACTGAACCAGCTTGAAATGTCTCAGTTGTTCCAAGTCAAACTTCACTTGCATCATAGAATTCTGAGAAAGTGCTTCCAGTTGAATCCACGTTTCAGTCTGCCCTTGGAACTGTTTGTAATCTGTGTAACATCTAATGTGTATAGGCAAGGCTTGTGTTCAGCAGCAGACTGTGAAGGTGATTCCCCCTTGAACTGGAGCCTTCCAGTTCCAGAGAGCTGCACTTGTTGGGTCTGTAAAACCAAGTCAGTACGATCCAGTGGGTGTTTCACAAGGACTTATTACTTTCAGACAATTGCACAGCTCAAGTATTTTCTGCCTTTCCTTGTAAGAGAGGTGCCCTATCAAGAGAAAAACCAGAGTTTCCAGACTCAGAGACTGAAATGTTAGGTTGGAGCTCAGCTGACACACCTGATGAGGTGAAGGTATCTTGATTCAACTTTAGTGCCTTCTCCAAAAGCTGTTTTCTGCAGAGCCTGGGGAATAGCTGATGATATGAGACTGTGGATACTGCGTGGTTGGTTTTTGGGTGCTCCATTCCATGTTCATGCAGTCAGAATCTGTCCCTCGTTCCAGGTTTAGATGTCTCAATGGATATGTGGAACCACTTCCATACTTGCGTGGCGTCCATATGGCTGCACAGATTTTACATCTACTCTGCTGTTGCTCTTGGGGTCAGCCTTTGGATTGTCGTTCAGTTCACCACCACCAAAGCCAAAAAGAAGGTAAGTGAACCTGTCAGCCCTTTTGTCTGAGGAGACCCTAAAAACACATGTGTGGAAGTGAGTAGTTACAGGGTAAAGGCACCCCCTGGTGCAGTGAAATGGGCCCACCTAGAGTGCTGAAAATCCCAAATGCAGTTTAGTTCATATGGCTCCAATCCTCAGTTTGGGTTAGTTTTTGTTTGTGGGTCACTAAAAGCCCTTGTTGCTCTGATGTTAGAGCAGATCTCAGCTGGACACTTCCCACATTGTGTCCACCTCTGTCATTCCAAGTAAATCCCTCTGCTCGTGTCCAGCTTTTTCACCTTTCATGTTTCCAGTGATGTTGGGCCATTCAGGAACTGAAAACCACCTTGTGCAGGTGGGAGAAGTTCAGCTGCAGGAGTTGGGAGGTTCAGCTGGATCCTTTCATCTCCCAGATATTGTAGGGTGGCCTAGAACAGGAAAACACTTCCTGCTGTGTTTGTGAGGAACCAAAATGCTTTGGCTGTTGCATTTGTGTAGTGCTGAGTCTGGCCACAGGATTGGAATTTTAAGTGCTTTTGGTTTGTCATCCTTTTGAAAGGGAGTTGAAGGTGATGCAGCTCTTGTGTCCTAGGGTGAAAAATCCAGTGGGAATCCTCCTTCCTCCAAAGGAACAGAAGCCAAGCTTATAAATGGATGTGCCACCTCTCAGGCAAAGGAGGTGCATGTTGCTGGAGTAAAGATTTTCTATGGGTCTCAGACTGGCACAGCAAAGGTATCAGTTCCTTTTGTTCCACAGATTTGAAATATTGTTGTGATTCAGGTATGTCATTTGTCTCAAAACACTGCACTGGGTACAAATCTGAGGGTTCATTGGCATCAGGAAGTTCATTGGCTTGTTTCAAGTCACTGCCTGACACAAGAGATAAGTGAAAATTCTATAAAAATAGCCATTTCCCCCCTCCCTTTTAGTGGGGCATGTAGCATATTGATTATGAAGCTTAAAGTTTGCTCCCACAATATAATTTTAATTTGCTAGCAGGTCTTGTTAGAGAGAGGTGCTGGTTTTGATGCTTTTTCAAAAAGAAATGTAATTTGTGTGTGTAAATGTAAAGCCATTAAAATGCATGGAACTCTCAGCCATATTTTTAATGTGAGGAATTACAAGTCCAGTGTGCAGGTCTCAGGTGTTGCTGCTCTCCCTGTGCTGGGAGGTTTTGTGGCTTGTGTGGGTGGGAATAACTGAAAACTTCCTATGTTTCTTTTTTCAGGGATTTGCCAAAGCTCTGGCTGAAGCTGTTACTTCCCTTAATTTGCCTGTGGAAGTCATTAACATGGGAGACTATGACCCAGATGATAGTTTATCAGAGGAGGTGGGTATGGCATAAATAGCAATAATAAATACAAGTTTTTCCTTGGATTGTCAAGGCTGTTTTCCTCTGTGTGTTGAAATTGCTTCCCTGCTACACAAGCAAGTGTAGCCAATCAGCCCTCAGCAGAAAATACATAAATTTTGTAATTCCTGGGAAAGCATCACATGGAACATTTTGATGCTAACAGTGACTTTGTATGAGCCAGTTCTGTAACTCAGGTGTGAGAGTGGCTGCACAACGTCCCCTGTTCTGTCTCTGTGTCCACCTGGAGAAGGGTTTACAGCCAGAACAAGCAGCTGGTGATGCTTCTGCAGCCTTAATAGGTTTATGTGTTAGAAACTCCTTGTAAGGTGTATTTATATGCGGTAAAGCATGGTGGGTTTTTCTTCTGTCAGTATGGATAGCTGCTACTTGAAAGTTTTAATTACACCAATTAGGATTGTCTCCCTACATGTGTGTTGGGAATTCCTGAGGGTTTCAGTATGAGTTGTCAGCACTGGATACTGCCCCTAACAGTTTTAAATGTTTATCCATGGGGGACTTTATGATGAAGGAAAAGAATCTGTTCAGGAAGCTGCTGGTTGGGGAAAGTGTCCAGTTCTGTTGTATCAGTGTCTCTGTTTAGCAGGGAACAAACAGCCTGATGTCTCTGCTAATTAAGGATGCTTTGCAAGTCATTCCTCACCACTGGGATTGTCACCTGCAGCATCCCACACCAAGGCCTATGAACACCCTTAGCCTTGGCTTTTGACTTCTTCCAGTGTTGCAGCTCTTTTCCTGATGCCAAGTGTTTTGGAAAATGCAGTGATGTTTTCCATCCTGTCCTGTTTCTGTGCTCAGACAACCAGCGGGAGCATCTGTGTGTTCCTGGTGGCCACCTACACGGACGGGCAGCCCCCGGAGGGCTCAGCCTGGTTCTGCAAGTGGCTGGAAGAGGCAGCCAGTGATTTCCGCTTTGGGAACACCTACCTGAAGGGCCTGAGATATGCTGTGTTTGGCTTGGGAAACTCGGTGTACGTGGATCATTACAACACAGTGAGTACTCCCTGTCCTCCCTTCTTGGTGTCTGCTCCTCTGAAAGCCTCAGCTGGATGAACTGCTTCAAAACTGAGCTGTTCTGGTAGGCTGGGTGAGAACTGCAGCTGTTGTGCAGAGCTGAGGGACTGGGTTTAGGGCACAGGCAGAATCACAGAATCCTTTAGGTTGGAAAAGATCTCCAAGACCATCGAGTCCAACCTGTGCCCAATCCCCACCTTGTCCCCCAGCCCACAGCACTGAGTGCCATGTCCATTTTTTCTTGAACACCTCCAGGGATGGAGACTCCACCACCTCCCTGGGCAGCTGTGCCAGTGCTTGAATACCCTTTCAGTGAAGAAATTCCTTCTGATGTCCAACCTGATCCTCCCCTGGCACAGCTTGAGGCCACTTGTCCTGTCCCTGTTCCTGGAGCAGAGCCCGAGCCCCCCCGCCCCAGCTCCCCCCTCCTGGCAGGGATTGCAGAGCCAGAAGGTCCCCCCTGAGCCTCCTTTTCTCCAGGCTGAGCCCCCCCAGCTCCCTCAGCTGCTCCTGCTGCTCCAGCCCCTTCCCCAGCTCTGCTGCCTTTCTCTGGACATGCTCCTGCTCCTCAGTGTCCTTGTCATGAGGGGCCCAGAACTGGATACAGCCCTCAAGGGGCCTCAGCAGTGCCAGCACAGGGGGGACAGTCACTGCCCCGGTCCTGCTTCCACCCCATGGCTGGTACAGGGCAGGTGCCATTGGCCTTTTTGGTCACCTGGGCAGTCCAGCCTTGAAGCAATTGTGCTGCCCTGTTAAATGGGAAGGGAGTGCCATATGCACTGGGGGGTGTGCTAACACATCTGGTCAGTCCTTGCTGAGTTCATTTCCTGGCTTTGAAAGCTTTTTGTCAGCTCTTGAGGGTACAGTACTGTAAACATTCTCACTTCTAATTTAGAGGACTTTTCTCAAACTGCTTTTTATATTGTGTATTTCAGCTTTACTCCCTGATGTATGACAGGGCATTGGTCTCACCTCACTGAGGAAAATGGCATCTCTTGTCACCAGGTTGTGTTCACAGCTGGGGCCATGTGAAATGTGTTACACACGTGACCACTTTGACCAGCAAGTATCACACAGAGCAGCTTGTTCCCAGAGCTCATCCCTTGTCACAGCAGTGGGATAGCAGAGGGATTTTCCAGTGGAATCTGAGGGAGGGTGGTGGTGTTCAGGCTGCCTTGTGCCAGTGCTGAGGCTGCAGCTGAGAGGGACTCCACAAATCACAGAATCATAGCATGGATTGGGTTGGAAAAGACCTCAGAGATCATCATGTCCAACCCTTGGGCCAACTCCAGTCCCGTCACCAGATCATGGCACTCAGTGCCACGGCCAAGCTCAGGTTAAAAACCTCCAGGGATGGGGAATCCACCCCCTCTCTGGGCAGCCCATTCCAATCCCTGAGCACTCTCTCTGCAAAGAAGTTTTTTCTGCTCTCCAACTTCAATTTCCCCTGGCAGATCTTGAGCCCCCCGTGCCCCCTTGTCCTATTGCTGAGTGCCTGGGAGAAGAGACCAACCCCCACCTGGCCACAACTTCCCTGATGTGGCACTTCCAGACAGTGCTGAGGTCACCTCTCAGCCTCCTCTTCTCCAGCACAAACACCCCCAGCTCCCTCAGCCTCTCCCCACAGCACTTGTGCTCCACTCCCTTCTCCAGCCTCGTTGCTCTTCTCTGGCCCCGCTCCAGCCCCTCAATCTCTTGCCTCAACTCAGGGGACCACAACTCAACACAACACTCAAGGTGTGGCCTCCCCAAGGCAGAGGCCAGGGGAAGGCTCACTGTCCTGGGCCTGCTGGCCACGCTGTGTTTGCTCCAGGCCAGGATGCCATTGGCCTTCTTGGCCACCTGGGCACACTCTTGGCTCCTGTTGAGCTTCCTGTCCCTCAGTCCCCCCAGGTCCCTTTCTGCCTGGCTGCTCTCCAGCCACTCTGTGCCCAGCCTGGAGCGCTGCCCTGCAGCCACATGCAGCTCACTGGCTCTGTCTCCAAGGTTGATCCTTGCTTTTTTTCAGTTCCCTGCTTTCACCTGGCCTTGGTTTGATTTCCCTCTGCCTTTGCTGCTGCCCTAGGTTGGAAGAAGCATTGACAGGTGGCTGTGGGTGCTGGGGGCCAGCCGTGTCATGACCCGTGCCGAAGGCGACTGCAACGTGGCGCAGAGCAGGCACGGCAGCATCGAGGCAGACTTTGCAGCCTGGAAAACCAAGTTCCTCAGTCGGCTCCAGGCACTCTGCAGAGGGGAGAAGAAGCCCTGCAGTGGGAGGTGCAAGAAAGGGAAGTGCAAATCTCCAGAGAAGCAGAGCAAGGAGAGCTCAGATCATGAACACGAGGCTTCAGAACACGAGAATACTGAGGTACAGCCACAACCCATGAGGCCTCATTTCTGGTTTAGTGCCCCTTGGAGCACTACTTGGCTTCTCTCCTTCCTCCTACAGTCCAGAGGGATGCTGGTACTTTGTTCTGGAGCAGAGGGGGAAGAGGGATGAGATCCCATGGCTGATAATAAGTAGAGTGAGTCATCCAAAAAGAAGGACCAAAGAATTAGTGATGGACCCACCCAGATGGCATTTATGTGATGAGGGAATCTTGATCTCCACTGCGGGGAGGTTTATGTTGTGGCAGGTGCTCCAGGGAGCCAGTTTGGGTTCTGATCAGACTCTTTGTTTTGTCTCATGGCCAAGTGAAGCATTTACTTCCCTGTGAGCAGTCAACCTGCTTCCACTTCATGCTGGTGAAGCTTTAGGTGCTCTACCTGCATCCCAGGGTTTTTCCAAAGGCAGCTGGGGGAGTGTTACCTGAGCAAGTCCTGTATTTCCTCCTGATGTGTCTGCCTGTAATCATTTGTTTTCTGCAGCATTTATTGATTGCAGATTTTGAATTAGAAATGGTCTTGTTCTACAGTGCAAACCCCAGAGCTGCTATGGCACTTTAATGGCCCTCAAGCTATTTATTGTGGGTTGGAAATGTTTGCTGTGGCCATGGTGAATTTTGTAGGAAAACAAGTGGCTCTTCTGGCTAAGTCTGGGAGTGCTGGCTGCTGTAGGGGCTGGAGGAATAAGTCTGGCTGTGACACCAGGGCTGTTGTGCTGTACCTTGGCTTTGTACAGAAAGGGAGAGTTGGGTTTAAATAGCAGATCCCTCTCTCCCCATTCATTTATCCAGGGGCACTTGGAGGGTTTAAAAGGGTTCAGGCTTCCATATACATACTACAGGTTATTGGTAGGATATTCCTTGTTTTCAGTGGTTTTTTTGTTGATAAGGAGAGTTATTTCATTCAGATGAAAGGTGTTATGTTTAACATTCAGATAAATTCTTCATTTGTTTTCTCTGATCTCTCCCACAGGCAGAGGAATTGTTTGAAACCAGTAGTGAGGAGGAAGCTGGTGCAGAGGAAGCTGGAGGCACAAACTCTGTCATTGATGTTGAAGATCTTGGCAATATCATGGGCCACATGAAGAAAGCAAAGGTACTGCTGTTACAGTGGGTGTGGGATGGTCAGGGCTTGGATTGTTTAAAATGTCACTTCCTGCATTTAAATCTGTAGGGTTTGGTTGGGGGAGAGTGAAATATGAGCTATTGGAGACCCTGTCCCAAAAAATAACACACTTTGGAGGTGTGGTGGATGTAGTTACAGGCTGACTGTGACTTGTTCACCCAGCAAATGCTGCAGGGGTCATGTGTTATTTTCAGTCCAGGGAAGCTTTATACCAAACTTCCCACCAAACCAACCTCTGTAATTACACCTTCCTTACCTTGGGAGCCCCTGCAGTGTGGGCTTCTCACAGCTCTTCCCCAAAATGAAGCCCTGGCACAGGCTGGGCAGAGAATCTGTGGCTGCCCCATCCCTGGGAGTGTCCAAGGCCAGGTTGAACAGGGCTTGGAGCAGCCTGGGCTGGTGGGAGGTGTCCCTGCCCATGGCAGGAGATGGAAGGGGATCGTCTGTAATGTCCCTTCCAACCCAAACCATTCCATGATTCTTTGCAAATATGACATCTGAGATAACACAACAGGGCCACCCTCAAGGCAGGCTGTGTGCTTGGGAGGGGAAGGCAGTGGAAGGGAACATTGGGATCTCTATTCCTCACCATGGAGAGGGGGAAGAAGGTAAATAAAACCTTTCGTGCTGTTTGTAACAAATTTTGTGAGGGAGTAACCCCACTGACCTGAGGGCAAGGCCGGCTGCTGGGGGCACTCTGTCCCTGAGCTTGTATGGACTTGTGTGCTGCAGCTTGTGAGGGAAGGATGGGAGACCTTTCTGGCTTTGATCTGGGGGAAGCAAGGATCAGTTTCCTGGTGGAACCGTGGTCCTTCTCCTGTCTGTCCCGCGCTCACCACTAGAGGTCACCGGCCGAAAGGGAACTGCATTTCCTGCAGCAGCTGGTGCTGGGAGGTGGTTCAGCCCCAGGGAAGGGAGGTGGGGACATCCAGCAGTTTTATGAAGAATGAGGCATTGGCTTTTCACTGATTGACAAAATATGGCAACACCGTGATCGAGGAGTAGTGTAATCCAGGAAAAAACACATGTCACAGCCCAGTTCATGAATAAAAAGGGAGCAGAGCAATAAAATACTTCCTGCTCTTCACTTCTCAAGCTGGGGGCTCTGGTGGTGAGCAGGGCTGAGTCAGTGTGGTGTGGGTTTGTACACAGGCAGTGGAAATTCACTGCTCTCTGTGCCCTTGACTGATGGAAGGTTCAAACCACTTTCTGCTCAGCTTTTTGTTACTCTGCTCCAGCAGTGAGAGGCCTGTGTGTTGCAATACTTGTTCTTCTGTAGTAGCTCCTGTCTCTGACCAGGTTCCTGTGGCTGTGACCCACGTGCCTGCCCCTGGTCAGAGGGGGTGAGCACAGACACCCACCTGAGGCTGAGCTGCAGTTTCTGATCCCCTGAGCCTTTTCCTTGGAGGAGATGGCAGAGTTGTTCTGCTCTGACAGGTGAATGCTGCCCTCGTGCAGATGGTTAAATCCTGAGGGTGCAGCTCTTGGTGTGGGACTGCAAGTTCACCCTCAGAGTGCCTGGAAGTGTCCTGGCCCTTTGGGACATGAGCTGTTGTCAGCTGATGGACAGGAGGCCCTAAAACTCTGCATCAGCCTTTGGCACTGATGCCACAGAATTGTGCTGCTGTAGGCATGTCCCAGGGCTTTTTGGTTGAATTGGAGACCTTAAAAGCTGTAGTTGCCATTTCTGGCCCCTTCATTCCTGCTCTGCAAGGCTGCTGTGCCCAGCTGCAATGCACATTAGGTGGCCAAGAAGGCCAATGGGATCCTGGCCTGGATCCAAAGTAGCGTGGCCAGCAGGCCCAGGGCAGTGAGCCTTCCCCTGGCCTCTGCCTTGGGGAGGCCACACCTTGAGTGTTGTGTTGAGTTTTGGGCCCCTGAGTTGAGGCAAGAGATTGAGGGGCTGGAGCGGGGCCAGAGAAGAGCAACGAGGCTGGAGAAGGGAGTGGAGCACAAGTGCTGTGGGGAGAGGCTGAGGGAGCTGGGGGTGTTTGTGCTGGAGAAGAGGAGGCTGAGAGGTGACCTCAGCACTGTCTGGAAGTGCCTGAAGGGAAGTTGTGGCCAGGTGGGGGTTGGTCTCTTCTCCCAGGCACTCAGCAATAGGACAAGGGGGCACGGGGGGGCTCAAGCTCTGCCAGGGGGAATTGAAGTTGGAGAGCAGAAAAAACTTCTTTGCAGAGAGAGTGCTGAGGGATTGGAATGGGCTGCCCAGAGAGGGGGTGGATTCCCCATCCCTGGAGGTTTTTCAAGTGAGCTTTGCCGTGGCACTGAGTGCCATGATCTGGTAAAGGGAGTGGAGTTGGCCCAAGGTTGGACTTGATGATCTCGGAGGTCTTTTCCAACCCAATCCATTCTATGATTCTATGATTTCTGGGTTCATGCTCCTGCCACCAGAGCAGGGAATGGAGAAAGGGCCCTGGGCAGCGACTCCATGAAAAGCCTCAGCTCTCATGTGTGAGATGAGGGCAAGATAGAGCTGTGTCAGCATTCCATGGGGAGCCTGAGCTGATGGCCATTGCTGGGAGGAAGGATGGCTTTGTCCTGGTACTGACTCTCCTGGGGAACATGCACATGGAGTGGAAGGGTTTGTGCAAACACTTGAGCTGTGAAATGATCCTGTAGGTGCAGTGATTTACTGTGACAAAAATGAGCACTGAGGACTGGGTATGAAAGAGCAGATGATCTGCATTTATGAATGCCATTCATCACAATCAGGCTCTCTTGCTGCCAGGCAGGAGGCTGTGGTTGTTCACATCCAGGGCACCTCAGCTGAAGTCCCAGCCCCTCTTTTGAGGCTCTGAGTTTGTGAGCTGTCCTGTGTCAGGTGAGTTGTGTTCTCCCTTTAGCCATTTTTCCTCTCATGGAATGCTGGGCTGTGTACAATTAGTCTGACCCCTTTGTTTTACACTGGAGGAATCTGTTGTCTTGCAGTAAATCTTTACCCATGCAGAGGATTGCTCTGGAGGTTTGTACCTGAACTGTTCACACACGAGTGAGCAGGTTGGAGAGAAACTGGTGAATCTTCAGGATTATATCCCAGACAGTTGTTTATCCTCAGAGTTACTTGTGTTTGAAATGTGCAGAGGTTTCCAGCAGGGGTTTTGTGGGTGTGTCAGTGTTGGGTGGTCACCCCTCTGCGTGTGGGAGATGGAACAGCAGGTCCTGCCTTGTGCAACGTGGGGAATTTGAAATGTTTTAATGCCCAGCTTGGATCTCTTCTGTATGTATTGCCTTTTGTGAGAGTCACTAGCAGATATGGGCAGATAGTCATAATTCCTTGTTGTCTGCCTTTTCTGGGGTGACAGAGTGAGGCTGTGAAGGCAAATGTGTCTAATAAATGTCCACTCACTTCTCTGCAGGTCATCTTCATTTAATTTTGCATCCATTCCTTGTTGTTTGACTTCATGGAAATCAAGGCTGAGCTTTGTTTCACAGCTTTTTCCCCCTCCATATGCTGTAGGTTCATTGCATTTTGTATTGTCAGAGGGCTTGGAGCAGGTCCTGGACCCATTGCAGTCCTTTGGATCAGGCAGGTGGATTCAGGGGTTCAAGGAGAATGCCAGAACCTCATTCTGGTGGAGTTGTAGCTATTCCTGCTCCCTTGGAGCAGAGCTGGATTTTTAAAGAGCTGTTGGGGTAAAGTTTCCCAGTTCCTGGTGATGGTGCCTCCTGCACACAGAAGGTGAGCACAAAAATTGCCTCAAGGTTGGGTGTATATTGGTAATATATTCAAAAATACTGAAGGACAGTAAATCCCACACTTAGTGCACCAAATCTCATAATATTGTGGTGATAGTTCTTAATGAGTTTAAGAACTAGGTGGGCTTCAGAGTGTCACAGTGGAGCCACACTCCCTGTCCTCCTCCAGAGCTGCTCCCCTGGAATGTGTTTGTCAGATGAAAGTGAGTTCTGATGGGTGTGTTTGTGTCCTGCAGATGCATTAATGCATTAACCACAGGGACACCAGTTCTTACTGGAGATTATCCTGGAGATTGTGATCAACCAGAAAGAGCAATCAAAACTCATTCCCAGGGAATGAAATGACTTTATTAACCTTCATATTTATAAACTTCAGGCTTGAGTAACAAGAATAACAATAATAATATCCTAATTTTTTTTTGATGGGTTGGAAAGTAATCAAATGGGCATGTTTTGTTGACACAATTTTGAAATTACTGTTGTTGTTTCCTGAAACAAAAAGTTTAATGATGCTGACAGTCTCATTTGCAAGATAAATAGAGACAGGTGTATTTAAGAGACAAAGACTGAATTTACAGGAGCCAAAATCTCCCCCAGAGTGTGTTCAAGGAGTTTCTTTGTTCTTCTATTTCCATTTGCCCCAAGGGAGGTTTCCTGATCCCTAAAAAGTCACCCTCTGTTAGGCAGGTACCACCACATGCACCATCCCACCTTTTCCAACGTTCCCAAGAACCCTTGGAGTCTGTGGCAGCTGTGGGAGACCAAACCTTGGGTGAAGAAACTCTTGATGAACCTGCCTGGGGTTTCACTGGAATGGGCATTCAGGTATTTAAGGCCTGAGGTATTTACAGACCAACTTGAGTTCCAGGTAGAAATATTCAGAGTATGAAAGAATTATTAACCATATTTTAACCACATTGAACAAGGTTTGTGCACTCAACTGTCAGTTCAAACTGATGTGGACATTCAAAGCCTCTCCAAAAACTTCTGATGGTGAAAGATGTCTTTATGAAACATGAGCCCTTCTCTGCAGGCTCTGGGTTTTGACCTGTGCTACTCTGGCTCAGAATTACATTTTAAAATAAGCTTTAAAAAATATAATTAAACTTCTGAGGCACTATTTCTAGCATTAAAATCTGTGTGTGTCAGAAGGACACTTCACCCTTCTCCTTTCCTGTATTCAAATCTAAACCATGGCTATTGGAAAGAATTATGATTCCTAAACAACATCACAAGAGATCTTGAACTTGCTTTTTCTGTAAGACTTGTGAGTGCTCAAGGAAAAAAAAGCTCTAAAAATAACTTCAGAGATAACCTCTGGCTGGATGTTGTGACATGTGGTATCATAGTGACTTCCTTTGACAAGGATTTGAGATCTCTAAATGAAAAAAATATTTTTTTGCCCCAGGGGAGGATCCCAAACCCCTTGACAGAATCCCAGACTGTTCTGGGTTGGAAGGACCCACAAGGATCATCGAGTCCAACTCTTCAGTCAATGGCCCACACAGGGGATTGAACCCATTACCTTGGCATTATTACAACCAAGTTTTAACCAACTGAGCTGATCTCGGTGTCTTGGTTGTTCTTTAATCTGTTATGAATTAGCCAGGAAATGGGTAGTGAAGCAGAGCTGATAAATATAAAAAGGTCTGGAAGGCTGAACTGCCCCAGGGAGTTTGGATTCCTCTTCCTTTGCAGCCTTTTGTTGCCCACATCCTTGTTGGAGGAGGGCAGGGCTGGCCCTGCAGCAGCCCAGCCCACCTACTCACCAGCCTGGGGCTCCTTTTCTTGGGTGTCTTTTTTCCTGTTTGTATTTTAAGGTTCTTGCCAGTCCACTGACAGCTGAGCAGAATTCCAGAGCTCAGTGCAGCAGAGTCTCTGCTCTGGAGCCAGGCTGGGGGAGCTGGGATTGTCCAGCCTGGAGAGGAGAAGGCTCTGGGGAGACCTGAGAGCACCTTCCAGAACTCAAAGGGCCTCCAGGAGAGGGACTTGGGACAAGGAATAGAGGGACAGGACACAGGGAATGGCTTCCCACTGCCAGAGGACAGGGATAGATGGGATTGGGAAGGAATTCCTGGCTGGGAGGGTGATGAGGGGCTGGCACAGGTTGGGCAGAGCAGCTGTGGCTGCCCCATCCCTGGGAGTGTCCAAGGCCAGGTTGGACAGGACTTGGAGCCACCTGGGCTGGTGGGAGGTGTCCCTGCCCATGGCAGGGGGTGGGACTGGATCAGCTTTAATGTCCTTCCAACCCAAACCATTGTATTTTTCTATGGTGTTTTGACCACTCGAAAAATTGATGTTGAAATGAAATGCTCTTTTAATCCTAAACTATAAGGAAAAGAAAAAAAATTATGGAATGGAGAGGTGGTTCTTTTACAGAGCCATTTTAAAGAAAATCTGAAAAATATGGCAGAACTGTGTGTCCTGCCTGCTCTGAGTGTGAGAACAGAAGAGACTGAAGGGGAAAATGGACTGGTTTTAAGTTGGGCATTAAATTGTTAAATTTTGTTACCTGGGTCTTGGCTGTGAGTGTTGCACCACAGAGGAAAGGAATAAAATGTGAATTTATGGCTCAGTTTTCAAGTCTAAGCAGTCACTTTTGGGTGGATGCAGACACATTTTAATTTTGACTCTTTTCCCTCCTTTGAAAATCAATCTTCTTTATGGTGTGTCCGAGGATGTTTCCCAAGTCAAACAAACTCTGACAGGCTCTGTGTGTGAGATGGAGCTGTGGTTTAATGACACCCTGTAAACCCTGCCCTGCAGCAGAGCCATCTGAAACCCTCTGTAACACTGCAGAGACACTTTAAATTGTCATCAGGGAGGTTTTTCTGTCCTTGAGGGTTTTGGCTGCTGCAGAAACTGCAGGAAACTGGATGTTGGTGGGATCATTTATCCTTCTGCATTTCACAGAAGATGAGCAGTGTCCTTTCACACTGATTCACTTGGATGGCAGCATAAGCTTCTGTCATTGCTTGTCTGCATGAGTTTGGGATTTAAAATGCTGCTCTGTGTGTACAAAAATCTCAGCACTGACTCCTCAACCTAAGAGAAAATGGAAGATTCCCTCTGCTGCCTCAGAGCAGCACCAGGGAGTTGCTGTTATCCTACAGCATGGAGAGGGAGATGTGGATGGAGGTTCCTTCCACCTCATTGTTGAATATTCACAATGGTTTCTCCTCTAGGAGATACAAATCCTGCCTCTGAGTTGTGTTTGTTTTGGTATGTGTCAGAACTTCTCAGGGACTTTCTCCATATTGAAGAGAGCCTGCAGGAAAGAT
>VWZD01010960.1:0-13159 GCA_013396695.1 Sakesphorus luctuosus
GCTGTATCTCCATTCCCACGTGTTCCTGGAGCTGGACATGTTGATTTTCACAGGTCTGAAGTTCTATACGTCCCTCTTTCCATGTCCCTGCCATTCTGCATGTCCCTGTTTCCCTGTCTCTGCAGTTCCACAGGTCCCCCTTGCCATGTCGGCAGTTCCATAGGTCTCCCTTTCCATGTCTGCAGTTCTGTACGTTCTCCTTCCCGTGTCTCTGCAGTTCTGTACGTTCTCCTTCCCATCTCTCTGCAGTTCTGTACGTTCTCCTTCCCATCTCTCTGCAGTTCTGTACGTTCTCCTTCCCATCTCTCTGCAGTTCTGTACGTTCTCCTCCCCATCTCTCTGCAGTTCTATACATTCTCCTTCCCATCTCTCTGCAGTTCTACACGTTCTCCTTCCCGTGTCTCTGCAGTTCCACGGTCCCCGTTTCCATCCATGGGTCTGTTTTCCCTCGGGAATCCTGGCCATGCCCTGGGGTGCGGGGGGTCCCCCAGCCGTGCCAGCTCAGGGGGCTGTGACCCCCAAAGGCACCCGCAGGAGGGTCCCCAACTCTCCCCCCGAGGGGTGAAGGACCCCCCGAGGGGAAATGTCGGGGCGGAGCAGGGGGTGCCCTACAGAGACCCTCTCCCACCCTCCCAGCTTCCTCTGCCTCTTTCCCCCCACCCCGGGCTTGCTCAAGGTGACTCTTCCTCTTCCACTTTGGGGGTTTCTCATCCCAGAATCTGGTGGGCAGGAACACATCCCGATGGACAGCCCGGGATAAGCTGCATCCCAACCCTTCCTGCTGCTCCGCGTTTCCCAGAGCTCTTCTCCCTTCCTTTCGGGAGCCCTGGGAATGTGGCACCGCTTTCCCAGCAGAGCCGCAGCTCCCAAGGACTCCGGGACTGGGAGACAATCCCCGGCCGAGCGGCGCCTCCAGACCCCTCACAAACCCCACCAGCCCCTGCCACCCACCCTTACCAAAACCTGCAATTACTGTTCCCATTCCAGTGCCTCACGCGGCTTTTTTACCCTCAATTAATTTCCTTAAAATGCCGATTCTTGTGGAAATGAGCTTTGGTCCCGCTCCCGCTGCAATTCCTCCGTCGCGACTTGGGCTGCGACAGACGTTGCGTTTTGCTGTCACTTGGGTTCCCTCCGTGGCCACGACGGAACGAGGGGACAGAGAGAGGGGATGTGGCTGCAAAGGAAGTCCCAAGGAAGGAAGGAAAGATGGTAGGAGAGAGACACAGCCCTGCCCGGGGTTTGGGACCCCCCCCAGGACCCTCCAGCCCTGCTTGGTGCCCAGGACTGAACCACAATCCCCGCGCCCGCGATGGGAGGGATTGCGAGGATTTGGGAAGGCCACGGGAATCGGGTGGGGAAAATCGCTCTGGATCTGTCATTAAAAAACCTGCAGCGAGGGGTTTTCCTGCACTCATCCCTCTGCTCCGGCCGCTCTTGCTGCCTGGGGAGGAAATGAGGGAGAGATGCGGCCCAGAGGGTGCTGATGCCGCTCCCCACCTCTCTCCATCCCTTTGGGAGCGGTTTTGGGGTCCCCATCCCCGGCAGCGCCCCCCGGGCCGGCCCCGGGGCCGGAACATCGCGGCGAGGAGAGGCTGGAGGTGAAGGGAGCGAAACCTGCGGGATTTCGGTGCTTTTCAAACACGCCCCATCGGCCCTCAGGGCTTTTGTTCTGGTCTGGAAGGGTCCCCCCGTGCCAGTCCCCCCAAAACCCACCGTGCCCCAGCCCTGCCAGCACCTCCCCTTCTTCCTCCCCGGGGTTATTGTTTTCTAAGCAAATAGAGATGTAAATCCGCGGCTGCTCCCGAGCGGCTTCTCCCTGCAATTCTCGCAGCCATTTACAAGTCCTCATCGCACTTATTTATTTTTATTAAAATAGTTTCAACCCTCCCAGCTCCCCCCAAACCGGTCAGAAAGAAAAGCAACAACCCCAAGCCCCGGGGCGAGGAGGAGCGGACCCTTCGGGCTGCCGCCAGTAACGTGTGTTTTCTTTTTTGCAGGAGGTTTCAGGGCGAACACTGCTCTCTTGTTCTTCGGATCGCTTTGCCATCTTGTGGCTCGGAGGAAGGAGGGGCCTCACCCTGCGCTCACCCCCATTAATCACCCCGACAGCCCTCGCTTGCCGAGGCCTCTCACCCTTTTCATCTCCCGCTTTGGGAGCAGCCGCGCAGCGCTGCCCGCTCCGGTCCCGCACAATGATGTCGCCGCTGTCGCCGCTGTCGCCGCCGCCGGGGCATCCCCTCCCCTCCCCACCCTCCCCTCCGCGGCGTCCCCTTCCCGGCACTCGGGTGGGGACCCTTCCCCCGTGCCAGGGATGCTGACCCACCCCCCTGAGTTGTTTTATTACCCCTTCAGAACGAGTCAATCTATTGCAATCAGCTAATTAGTGTTTGGCGGGGGTCTGGACCGCGAGGTTCGTTTGGAGGGACCCGCCATAAACAAAACCAAACGGGGGGGGAAATGAGGAGAAAAAGCACAAATTTGCTCTGGCTGCGTTTTTCTCTCCCCTTTGGTTGATGAGCTCCCACCGCCAGTCGGTGCCGCGGCAGGACGGGGTGATTGGGGGGTTCTGGGTGCCCCAGGTGGGCAGTTCCACCCTCACCAGCGTGCCCAGAGCAGTGCAAGGTGGTTTGGCCCCAGAACAGGAGGATTTTGCACCATAATTTGCTTTTAAAACCCTGCAAGGTGGTTTGGCCTCAGAACAGGAGGATTTTGCACCATAATTTGCTTTTAAAACCCTGCAAGGTGGTTTGGCCCCAGAACAGGAGGATTTTGCACCATAATTTGCTTTTAAACCCCTGCCCTGGTGCGGGAAGAGCTGCCCGGGCCGGCACATCCCAACTCAGCGGCTCCAAATCCCGGCAGCTGCTGGAAAATGGCTGCTGGGAGCGAATTCCAGCTCCATCCCGGGAATTAAATCACAGCTCGGCGCTAACTCGATTGCACCTCGTACGGCGGAAAGGTCAAAGGGACTCGCGCTCGTTCCTCAGAGCTGAGCGACGGCAACGAACCCTCCGGGGCGGCCCCTCTGAAGAGCCCGAGGAGAGGGAGGGTCTGCAGGGCATCGTCTCAGCCCCAGCCCTGCCACGGCCCAGGATTTGCCCCTTCCCTGGGCTGGATTTGCACCCTCGTGCCTAGCAGTGCAAATCCTGTGGCCACGGGAAGGGGCAGGAACACGGGAAGGGGCAGAAAGACGGGAAGGGGCACAGGGACAGGGCAAAGGCCACGTGGCTTTGTGTGGATTGCGCAGGGCCAGGGGGTGCAGGTGTGTCCACCCCGAATCATCCCCCCCATCTCCCCTCCCAACCGCCCCCAAAGGCACCCAAAGGTGCGTGGGGTCACATCGGGGAGGGGCAGGATGGACCCCAATTTCCCCAATTTCCAGGGGGTGCTGAAGCTGCCGGGCGGTGTCCAAAGCACATCCCCATTCCAGCCCATGGAATATCCGTGGGATGTTGTCCAAAATCCAGGAAAATGGCCCAAACGCGTCCCCAGGTGGGAGGATCCGCATGGCCAGGGATGGACACACAGACGAGGGGCAGCTCCCCCGAGCGAACCTTTCCCTTCCTTATTAATTCAACTGGAAACAGCTCAGGGAGAGTCGCAGCGCTGGGAATTCGGGAATCTCCGCGCTCCAACCCCCTCGTCCCTCTGTGCCATCACACTCCATCCCTTAACCTGCCTTTCCCGTCTCTGCCGCTCCAGCGAGCGAACAATGGGCTGTAAATAAACAAGCCCGTGATTTTTAATTTTTTTTTGCCCGTTTTTTCCGGGCTCCGCATTTGCATTCGAGGCGCGGGGAGCGCGGCGTGACCTCTCCTTGCACCCGCACCGGGCGGAGCTGGCGCGGCGGCTGCGCCGGGGCTCGCCAGGCACATTCTAATTCGGCGATTACTGTCACAGGCTCGTTTGTCACCCGCTCCGGGGAGACTCTGCGGACGTCAGCCCCGCGATGCTCCTTAGTGCTGCCTTAATCTTTACAGATTGAATTAAGATTGGGGCGACTTTATCAGCGGAGGGAGCGGGGTGAAGGGTTAGGAGCGGGTTCCATTTGTTCGCCGGCGCAGGGACGGAGGTTCCCACCCCGTCCAGCCCTGAAGAAAATCAAAATAACCCCCTCCCTCTAAAAAACGCCCAGCGACCCCCAAACTCCACCTATTACCCTGTAATCAAATCGCCTTTGAGATGCTCTTCGGAAGAAAAGCAAGATGGATGGGGCAGCCTTTCCTTCCCCCCAGCCCGCCGAGCAGAGGCGATTCCCCTCCATCCATCCCGGGATTAATTCTCCGATTAAATTAAATAACGCGAAGGGTTGTGCTGCTTTCATTAAGCGTCGTGGGCGAACGAGCTCCCTGCAGCCTCCCGTCCTCCGTGTGCTAATTAGCAACAGGCAGGAGCCTTCGTCCCCCTCCCCCTTTGCCTTGATTATTAATCATAAATAGACTTCGAGGGGCTTGAGATGGGGACGTGGGTGCACCCACTGTCAGCCCCCGCCTCGGGCTGGGACAGCCCTCCTGAAGAGTCAGGGAGGAAGAGGAGGGTGGGGGTCATCCCCTCCTCCTGCTCTTGGGGGGGGGAAATAATCAGCATCCTGAGGAGATAAATGTGTCCTGTTAAGGGGGTCGGGATTGCAATTACCCCTGCTCGGGGCAGAATCCGCTGATAAATCCCGGCTTGTGTCGCGGCCAAAGGGATGTTTTGGGATGCTGATGTAAAAAAAAATGTGGGAAATTTGGTCCTGGCCTTGGCGGAGAAGGTTAATTCTCTTTGGGATCCCAGTCCCTCGTCGGGGCTGGTCCAGGCTCCCTCTGGAGTCAGTGGAGAGAATCGGCACAACTCAGGTGATTACAGGAAAACATCCCCAAACCGACCCAACCCCTCCGCGGGCAGTGCCTTGGCCTAACTCTGGGCTAAGTCAGGCTAGAAGGGAAAGTCAAGGCTTAACCACAAGGGGAGGATCATCCCCCCCATCCCTGTCCTGCCCCGAAATCCCGGCTGGGAGGGAGTGGCCCTGTCGGCTCCATCCTTGGGAACTGCTGGTTCCTCATCCCTCCACCTTTGCCGGGAAGAGACTCATTGAGAACCCGGAGCTCGGAGCTGAAACTCCTGCCTGAAAATCCTCCCTCCAAACCCGCCTTGCTGCTCGTTAGCTTAATTAGTTTTGCTCACTGCATTTTCCAGCCCCCAGCGGCTCCTTCGAGGGCTTGGAGGGCTCAAGGATTGTTGAGTTTCACGCTGAACTTCACGTGAAATGTGCTGGGGTTTAGGAGAGCTCAAGCATTTTCCACCCTTTTTCTCCCCCTGGTGAAAACTGCGGAGTTTTGGTTACATCACCACGGGGAGCATCTTCCTCCTGCTGATTTACCCCTTTTGGCTCGTTTTTTAAAGCCTCCTGGCTTTGCACATCAGCACCGGGGCTTTGCCTGAATATTTGGGATGCTCCTGCGGTATTCCCGGCTTTTCCCCTTCAAACAACTAAATTTCCCTTGAAAATCCCTAATAAAAAGCCAGGAAAAGGCATTTTCACCCCCAATTTGCTACGAAAACATCCCTGAGCTGGGGGATTTCAGCTCATTCCAAGCCTTAAGAAGGGAACTTGCCTCAAGCTCGGCTCTTTGGGTTTAAAAGCCTGGACTTTGGCACTCAGCCCTTGGCTTGAATGGTCCTCAGCGCCTTGGGCTGACCTTTATTTTGCAAGGAGATGCCTCACGGCTCCGGGGGAGCTCCTCGGAGCCGCCTGGTCGGGGCTTCAGCTCCCCGGGAAGATTCATGAGACCCATAAAACCATCAGCTTTCTTTTCTAAACAAGGCTGTTGCTGGTCGTTGGCGGGGGAGAGGCTGCAGGAAGGGAGGGAGGGAGGGAGGGAGGGATGGAGGGAGCATGAGGTGCGTTTTTTCCGAGCTGCTGAGTTGATTTGGTTGCTGTAAATAAAGGCGGTGGGTCAGGGGCAGCGGCTCAGCCACCTCCTGCCTGTGCCAGCAGCTCGTTCACCCACGTGGGGACACCGAGGTGGCCTTGGAGAAGGTTCTGGAAGGGGAAGCTCTGCCCCTGCCCATCCACAGGGATGAGGTGGCCTTGGAGAAGGCTCTGGAAGGGGAAGCTCTGCCCCTGCTCCTCCTGCCCATCCACAGGGATGAGGTTCTCCACAGGGATGAGGTTCTCCATAGGATGAGGTTATCCATAGGATGAGGTTCTCCACAGGGATGAGGTTCTCCACAGGGATGAGGTTCTCCATACGATGAGGTTCCATGGGATGAGCCCCAGGGCGTGGTTGCCCTTCACATTCACCTTCCAAAGAGATGGATCCCCTTTTCCTCACCATGGAAGTCAAGTGGTGGTCTGGGACATCTCCCAGGGAGTATTTCCACATGGAAAACCACCAGCCCAAGGGTGGGATGGGATTCCCCCCAGCGAGGGGCTGTCCCTCCCCTTCCCAGCTCCAGTGGGGGAGGAGGGAGCGCTGGGAAAGGAGGGGCTGCATCCCGTAAGCTGCATTTCATGGCAGGGAACTGCCCCTGCCCGGGGAGAGGCTCCTCAGGAGGGGCTGAGCTGACAAACTCATCTTTGCTAATGAACCCGAGGGCGTCTCCGGTAAGAGGAGCCGAATCCCGGCCGGGGTTCCGCGGGGGAAGGGCAGTAAATCACCTCCCGGTGACGGGGCAGCACTTCCATTTGCACCAAAGTGCACTTTGCATGCATTTTGCATGCTCTTTAAATGCACTTTAAATTAATGTGCTTTAAACTCAAACCCTCAGTTAATTAAGATTCGCCTACCTGAGCCTTCCCTGGCAGGCACATTCCCCTTGCACAGCCCAACCCGACGCCCTCTGGAGCTGCAGAAGGACCTCCAGGTTGGCTTCACTTCATTGTCCCACCTTCAAAACCACAGAGTTGGGTCCCAGTTCCTCCTCCTATCACTGGGGAGACCCAGGAACCCACACCAGGGGAGGGGCAGGATGGGAGGGAGGACCCACATCTACATCAGGAAGGAGCTGAGAAAACCTTCCCAGGCCAACATTTTACACTTCAATGAGCTGAGCTTTATGAAAGGAACTCTCCAGCCTCCTCCAGGCTCTCCTTTGCTCCAAGGAGTGAAGTGGAGCCTCGTGAGGCTCTGCAGGAGACCAGGGGGATGGAGAAGTTCCAGCAAACCCCCTGATGGGATGAGGATTTGCTGAGCTCATTTTTATCCAAGGAAAGACAAAAATACCCAATCCTCTTACCCTGGAGCCAAAGCCACGGGATGCAAATGGTCCTTGCTGGCCCTGCCCTCGTTTTGGGCTGGGAAAGGGTGATTTGATGACATGAATCAGTCCTGTGGATATTGGGTTATGTTGGTGATATCAGAGATGTGCCTAAATGAGGAGTTTCACACCCAAACTCCTCCATAGTCAACACAGAGAGACCAACACCCTCGGGCCTTGAGGAAGGGGCTAAAACTCCAGGTGCTCACTGCAAACCCACCAGGATTGTCCCAAAATGGGCCCCAAATGACTGGCCAACAGTCACTCAGCTCAACCCAGTGCTGGTTACTTGGCCAAGCAGGACAGCTCCTGTCCTTCAGCAAGGTGGCCTCATCCCAGGCTCAGCACCCCCTGGGAGGAGGGGAGGGCTCAGATCTTGGAGCAGCTCCATCAGGGAGGAGCTGGGAGGCTGTAAATCCTCCCTGAGCAGCGTTGGCAGAGCCCAACAGATCTGCAAGGGCACATCCATCAGCATTAATCCAAATCAACCCCTAAAGTGAATTAACTGGAGCACATGAAGCCCTTTTTTCTGGACACTTATTCAGAATTACAGTTGGTTTAATTCAGTTTAGTTTAATTCACGAAGCTAAACCAAGTTAAGCCCAACTGCCTTTGGAAGGGGAAGGTCCAAACGTGGGTTCAACACGATTTAATCCACCCCCCTGTAAATTCACACCCTCAGCTGATCTGTTTGTCCCCAGGGAGGCAGCTTGGCAGGGAACCTGGAGGGGCTCTGGTTGTACTTTGGGCTTGGCTGAGGCTGCTCTGGGCGAGTCGGACTCACAGACCCACAGGATGTGCTGAGCTGGAAGGGACCCCCAAAGATCATCCAGTCCAACCCTCAGCCCTGCACAGCACCATGCCCAGAGTGCCATCCTGTGCCCCAGGGCATCATCCAAACCCTCCTGGAGCTCTGGCAGGGTCGGGGCCGTGCCCACTGCCCTGGGCAGCCTGGTCAGTGCCCACCACCCTCTGGGGGAAGGACCTTTCACTGAGATCCAACCTGACCCTGCCCTGGCACAGCCCCAGCCATTCCCTGTGCCCTGACCCTGCCCTGGCACAGCCCCAGCCCTTCCCTGGGTGCTGTCCCTGCCCTGGCACAGCCCCAGCCCTTCCCTGTGCCCTGTCCCTGCCCTGGCACAGCCCCAGCCCTTCCCTGTGCCCTGACCCAGCTCTGTCACAGCCCCAGCCATTCCCTGGGTGCTGGCAGCCCCAGTGCTGCTCCCACCATGGGCAAACTGGGCAAACTGGGCAGGAGAAGCCTCTGGCAGCCCCAGGACCCTGCGGGGGTTGAGCAGTGCTTAAAGTTAAGCAAACGTTTCCCTGCTCTGCTGAGCACAGACATTAAAGGTCTGAGGTTTGCTTTAAATTCCTGGGATGAATTTCCTGCCGTCTCTGGAGGGTCTTTGCCTCTTCCATTTTAGAGTAAGTTTTGCTGTAGATGAGAGGAGGAGAAACTTTGTCTTTCCAGGGGAAATTGAGGCTCCTCTCCTGCATCTAAAGCAGGACCTGGGGGCCTTTATCACAAAGAAGCCTCAAAATGCTGAATTTGGGGGAATTATGGATGTTTTAATATTCACCCAAAAGCCAATCACGTCTCCACTAATTTGGACTGACCATCTCCAGGTGTTTTGATGTTTTGGGGTGTGGATGGGATGGTCCTGGGGCTGGTCCAGTTTCTCTGCTGCAGAGCTCAGAGGAAGGAGAAAAGCCAGTAAACCCCCCACTCTTTTTGGTGACTTTCTGTGTTACAAAGAGGGGACTTTGCTGTGAGAACAACCTGAGGGGTTGGGATCTGTCCTGGGGGCTGGATCCAGGCTGAAGTGGGGGCTCCTTCCCTTTGCCCTTAGTCCTTTTGGCTGCCCAAAGGTGGGATCAGCCACTCCCAGACCCCAAAGGCAGCAGGGGCAGTTTGGCACATGCAGAGCCCAACTCCTTCCCCCAGGGAATGGTGTCTGAGCCCTTGGAAGCTGAACTTCAGCTGGAGCCTCCTCACCTCTCTGGGACTGTGCAGGAGCCACCAAGTGCGCTCAGCTGGCCCCCAAACCTGCCTTGGTGGCCAAGGAGGAGACCTGGGAGCCTCCCCTGGGGTGGGGGCTCATCCTTGGGGTGTCATTGGGATGTTCCTTCCCAGCAGCAGCAGCAACATCTCCCTTGGGAAGTCCAAGGCCCACCAGCCAAAGAGAGTTGACCAAATTCCACCCAAACCCACCCTGGTTTCCCCCCGAATGGCCAAGCCATGGACCAGGGTGGTCCCACCCCAGCAAGGGCTTGGGCAGACCCTCTTTGTGTCCCCCCCAAACGGGGCAGGAGCAGCAAAGTGGGGCCAGGAATGACCCCTTGGCTCAGGACTGGACTTTGGGGGAGGTTTGGAGACCTCCACGCTCATCCTGGAGGCCCCCCAAGGCTCATCCCCAGGACATTTCACATTCCAAAACTCCCTCCAACCATCATAACCCCGGAGCAGAGGCTCAGTGGAAATCCTGGCAGAGTTCAAGATTCCAGGAAAAAAAGGAGGGGAAAAATCTCGAGGAACCAAAAAAAAATAATAATAAAAATAGATTAAAAAGTAGAAAAGCCCTCCCTGACTTCCAGGGAGAGCAAGAAAGATTGGAAACAATTAGAGAGCATCATGCAAAGCCCTGGACAGCTTTAATTCCATTGGCAAAATCGGAATGTGGGGAGTTGAGAGCCGAAAATTCGCCCGTTAATAAGAGAAGTAAAAAAGTTGTTAATCAGCCACGTGACCCTCTAAAATAAAGGGAATAATTGAAAAGATCTCTAATTTATCTATCAGATGCCTCCAACGCTCCCTTTATCACGGAGATGGACAGAATATAATTGGTGTGGTGAAAGCCATCAATCTTGGGAAGTGGGTTTTCCGTACCAGATACAACTATTACTGTCAGATTATGACACCATAATATCAAGATCAATGACATTTTAAATGCGCCCCAGTTATGGGCAATTGGTGACAATAAAAACAGTGACAAATTGATGAAACAAGCGCCAAATGATCTGGTGTCTAAAATAAACCATAAATAATCTGCTTTTAAAGTAAAATATATAAAGAGAGGGAGGGGGAAATCAGAGGGATCTGCTGAGTTTGGGGGGTTTGGGGTGTCTCCAACTGATCTGTTTGTGCAGGATGAGCTGATTTTCACCACGGAGTGACTTTCTGGGTTGATTTAAGGGTTGTTCTCGTGCAGTTTAATAATGTTCTCGTTAACATAATTGTTGCCATAAAAAACAAGGATCTCTCTGTGCTCTGGAAGTTGCTCCCAGTGAAGAGTCAGCGCCGGGAACGCTGAGGGCATTTCATGCATGTTTTGGCTTCGTTCCCTCCTGGAGCCCGTGGCCCTTAAATAAAAGTGATCTCAGCAGCAGTGGAAGTGTCTGGGTGGTTATGGAGCACTTGGCTGCATTCCTGGGATGGCAGGGGCAGGAGGATTCCCTGGGAAATCCAGGGGGAAATCCTGCTTGTTCCCCCTCTCCTGGGAGTTCCAGCAGAGACTCCAAACTCCAACTGTTGGCACCTCCCTGGGTGGGGGGAATAAGAGACCCCTGAGGACAAGCAGGGGAAGGGGGGATGAATCCTGTGGGAATGCACATGATGGGAATGGATCCTGGAGGAGCAGATCCTGTAGGGATGGATCATCCAGGAGGAGATCCCACAGGAATGGATCCCAGGGAAGAGCATCCTGGATCCTGGAGGAGCAGATCCTTAGGGATGGATCATCCAGGAGGAGATCCCACAGGAATGGATCCCAGGGAAGAGCATCCTGGATCCTGGAGGAGCAGATCCCACAGGGATGGATCATCCAGGAGGAGATCCCACAAGAATGGATCACAGGAAAGACCATCCTGGATCCTGGAGGAGCAGATCCCACTGAAAGGGATCCTGTAGGAACAGATCCAATGGGAATGTGTTCTGTAGGAGCAGATCCCACAGGGATGGATCCTCAGAGGGAAATGGAGACCACAGGAAAGCCAGAGGCAAAAATTTAAACCTGGAGGTTTAAAGGGCTTTTCCTTGGCTGGAGGAAAGGCTGGAGATGTTTGGAGCAGGGAAGATTCATCCCCATCCAGGTCATTTGGGAGTGAAAAGGGAAGTTTGAGAAGGTTTGGGAAGAGAAGATTTGGGAAAGGAAGGGAAGGGAAATGTTTGGGGGAATCTTTTAAGTCCTTCCAGTCCAAACCATCCTGTGATTTTCTGTTCCATGAAATCCTGAGATTCATCCATGGGGATGATGCCCCAGGATGGATCAGGGCAGTGTCCAGGGCTGTGAGAGCTTTGGAAGTTTTCCTGGAGACCTTCAAGAACCTTCTGACCTCCCACCTCACCCCCTGCCCTCCTGGAGGGCCCTGAAGAGCAGCCACTCCCTGTGAGACATCAGGGGGACAGGTGGGAAGGGGCTCTGCTGCTCTGGGGACAGTTTGGCCTAATTCTGTTCAAACCAGAGCAGTGCCAGGGGACAACACAATAAAGACATTAAGGTCCTGGAGAGTGTCCAAAGGAGGGCAGAGAAGGTGGGGAAGGGCCTGGAGGGGCACTGAGGGCACTGAGGGCACTTGGTGTGTGAGACTGGAGAAGAGGAGACTGAGGGGAGATCTCATTGCAGAGACGGGCAGGCACTGAGCTCTGCTCTGTGGGACCAGGGACAGCACCCAGGGGATGGCTGGGGCTGTGCCAGGGCAGGGTCAGGGCACAGGGAAGGGCTGGGGCTGTGCCAGGGCAGGGACAGGGCACAGGGAATGGCTGGGGCTGTGCCAGGGCAGGGACAGGTTGGATTTTAGGACACGGTCCTTCCCCCAGAGGGTGGTGGGCTCTGACCAGGCTCCCCAGGGCAGTGGGCACAGCCCCGACCCTGCCAGAGCTCCAGGAGGGTTTGGATGATGCCCTGGGGCACAGGGTGGCACTCTGGGCATGGTGCTGTGCAGGGCTGAGGGTTGGACTGGATGATCTTTGGGGGTCCCTTCCAGCTCAGCACATCCTGTGATTCCATGGCCTAGATCTGACTCCCTCAGCTCCAGGAAGGTCCATCCCCCACCAACACCTGCCCTGTCCATCCCTGATGTCCGAGTGGGGGCGATCACTGAACTCCAGGTGAGGTTGGAGCCCCCAAGCCCCAGATCCTCTAACCCTGAACCATCTGCCATGGAGGGGAAGGGACCCAACACCTGGAGGAGAAGGGACCCAACACCTGCAGGGTGATGGAGGACACAGTGGGTGACCCACAGTGACAGGAGGTCACTGCAGACTCAGGGCAGTCTCAGGTCAATCAGGAGCTCCATCCACCGGCGTGGGCGTCGTTCTGGCCCCACTGGCTCCAGCAGCACAATCCCAGCCTGGGTGGTTTATGGCCCCAGCTCTGGGGGAGCAGCAGCACTGTCATATTTAGATTTCTAATTATATTTCTTGCTGCTCCAGTGGCTCTCCCTGAGAGCGATGAGGGGGATGGAGACACGCAACAACCCAGTCGTGAGCCATAAAAGAGAGAGAGGACAAGGTATCAGCGCCTGGAAAAGAGCAAGATGTTCCAGGATGGCATTAATATGCCAGGAGTCACTCAGGGAACGGGTGGGTGAGCAGCATGGGCTTTGGGGCTGCTCTGCAATTTGCAGGAGCCCAGCAGAGCGTTGGCCTGTGCAGGGGAACGTCCTTCCCTGCCCAGCACAGCCTGGAGGCCACTGCCTGTCCTTGGGATTGCTCTGGGGCACAGGGAGGAGGGGGCACCTGGGGGTCTCCAGGTGGGAGTGGGGGGCTGGGGACTGGGGAGGCAGACCCCAATTCTCTCCATTCATGGAGAACCCCTGGGGCTTCTTGCAAGAGGGTGGAGCTCAAGGGTTGATGGGATGGCAAGGGAAGGGTTGATGGCACCATGGGGAGGAAGGTGAATGGTGAATGGTGAAT
>VWZD01010961.1:6498-103902 GCA_013396695.1 Sakesphorus luctuosus
CTGGGTTTTGTGGCTTAAACCCAATTTCTCTTTGTGCCAATGCATTTATTGTAATATTGTTATTAAATTGTAACTCTGACTTATAATCTCTTTTGTGTTGGGTTCATTTCTCCTGCCAGTTTACCTTTAAACCAGCACAGATGGAAAAGGAAAGACTTTTCTTGGGACTCAAAAACATTACGTGGAGTTTCTTTGCATTTTGGAAACTTAAAAGCTTTCTGGAGTGAGAGCAAGGCTGAAAGGAAGAAAACAGAGGGGAGGAAGGAGATTTGTCACAAGTACTTTCACTGCTGTTCTGTCACACTCTGGAATTCTCTGGTTTAAAAACGCCTGTTGTTCCACTTTGAGGGATTTTTTCCTTTGCTCTCAGGTTTGCAGACCTTTGGGTATTTGGGGTATGTTTGCTTGAAGGAGATAGTTCAGACAGATCCATCTGACAGGTTTGAATGACCTGAGTTCCCATCAGACACCCACTGAATTTTTCAACATCAAACTCCTTCCCTCTCTTCCACAGAACATCCTCAAGGGAAGACCCAGCCAACAAATCAATCCCATTTTAGGAGAGGATCTTTGGAGCTTTCAAAATTGCCCTCAGAAAAACCTGGCAAAGCTCCCAGTGCTCATGCAAAGGCTCCTGAGCAAAGAAACTTGTTTTGCCCAACACACAGGTCTCACTTGGATCTTCTTTGCATCCTTCCAGACACCACCAGCAACTGAAATACTCAATATCAGTGGTGCATCCAAAAGAATCAAAGGAGGTGCTTAGTGAGGTTGGAAAGACACAAAACGATGGATATTGAAAACACAGTGAATCACTGGATTTTTTTTCCATAAGCACTGAGATTTTGCGAACAGAGAACAGTGTGATCCCCATCCTTAGCCAATACCTCTCCCAGTCCATTCTGCAGCCCTTCTGGAGGATTATTTGAGGAAAGAAGGATGGCCATGCAGTCAAATGCTCTGTTGAGGACAGGAGAGCTGAGCTGCATTATCAGCTGAGAACATCATCAGACCTGACAAATAGCCTGAGGAACCAGCAAATATGACATTCTGTAATTTGGAAAGGGATTCAGCTGCAGCCCCACCAAAAGCTGCCTCAGGAATGAAGAATCTTCCTATTGTGTCTGAGAGCTGAGCACCCATCCCCATGGACACATCCTTGCCCCCAGCAGGTGTAGTGGAGGACCCTGCCTGGCAGCTCTCCTGCCCTGTGCTGCCCCTGCCACCCCAGCTCTGCTCCCTGGCCCATCTGCCTGGGCTCATGGCAGGAATTTTTCACCCAGACCTTGCCACCCAAGGTGAAGGATCCTTCTCACAGAGAGGTGGAGGATCTTGGACAAAGCGGCAGCTGCTCATGTGCTCTGATGCAGGACTTGAGCAGGACTTGAGTCTCCCCAGAGGTCCTCAGAACCAAAGTCTCAACCTCAATGTGGTTGCCACCCCTCAGCCCTTGATCTAAGCTATATGAAACCTACTGGTTTATTTTTTACCCTCCCTATCATTCCTCTGACATGGCCAGCCTGTTGAACCAGGGAAAGGTGCTACGTTGGAAGAAGCCAGGCTGGCCACAACCATGGCCATAACTGAGCACTGGGCAAAGAAACCTCAGGTGTGTTGGAGTCACAGAATCATTGTGGTTGGAAGAGATGAAGATCATCAAGTTCAACCTTCACTAAGTACCCCCATGCTCCCTAAATCATATCATAAAGTGCCACATTCACATGGCTTTTAAATCCCCCCAAGGATGGGGACTCCATCCCTGCCCTGGGCAGCTGTGCCAGGGCCTGACCACTTTTTCAGGGAAGCAATTTTCCCAATATCCAGCCTGCCCCTCCCCTGGCACAACCTGAGGCTGTGCCCTCTCCTCCTGTCCCTGTGCCCTGGAGCAGAGCCCAACTTCCCCCCTCCTGGCAGGGATTGCAGAGCCAGAAGGTCCCCCCTGAGCCTCCTTTTCTCCAGGATGAGCCCCCCCAGCTCCCTCAGCCCCTCCTGCTGCTCCAGCCCCTTCCCAGCTCCATTCCCTGCCCTGGACACACTCCAGCCCCTCAGTGTCTCTCCTGTCTGAGGGGCCCAGAACTGCCCCAGGGCTGGAGGTGCCCCAGCAGTGCCAGCACAGGGACGGGCACTGCCCCAGGGCTGTGACACACCATGGCTGGGACAAAGAAGAGCCAGAGCCGGGCCGTGGTTCACCCTCACCATCTGTGCTGTTCAAGCAGAACCTGCTGCTTGGCTGGGCTGGCTCAGGGCAGCACAAAGCTATGGGGATGGCAGAGGGTTCCCATGGCACCTCTCTGATCCTTCCCCACTCTGGTTATGGATCACTTTCAGAACAAGTGCCACTTCTCCTGAAAGGCCTCCATCTATCAGGGCGTCGATCCTGAAGCCTTTGGATTGACTTGGTCTGTGTAATGAGCTGTTGGGGATGGGCCCCCTCCAAGCCTGGCTGTACACACTGCAGCTCTGCCCCTCCATGGTGGCCCTTTCAGCCCCTGGGAGGGCTGTGCCGTGCTGGGGCAGTGTCTCTGGAATGAACTCATCAGGACTTGACTCTGACCTGCCGAGCAGGGAGACAAAGAGGTTTCCAATACAGCAAGATGGAACCTTCTGGAAAATCCACTGTAACTTGTGGGGCTAAAGAAGCTGTTTTTCTTTTTTCAGAATAACCCCAAGCAAGCCCTCATTGACCAGTACCTGGGAAACACAGCTGGCAGGAGTGTCCTGGTTTAAAGGCAAACCAGCAGGAGAAACAAACCAACACAAAAGAGATTATCAGTCAGAGTGACAATTTAATAACAATATTACAATAAATGCAATGGCACAAAGAGAAATTGGGTTTAACCCACAAACCCAGCAGTGTAACCCAGCCCCCTGAGGCACAAACACAGTGGGGTTTGGTGGCCCCTGGGCTGAGCCCCACGGGGTTCCCCCGAGTCCAAAGGAAAAGGAAGGGACAAACCTGTTGGTGCAGATGATGGCACAGTCTGGTGGAGAGTGGTGGGCTCCTGTCCAGGGTCTGCTCATCCTCTGCATCCCATGAGTGGTCCCAGAAGTCCCCAAACCCCAAGATTCTCTCCCCTCAGGTGCAGGTGGGAGCCCCCAGTGCCTCCCCCAGGGCAGGGAGTTCCAGAGTGGGGGATGTGACTGTGGGAGTCAGGGGGGATTTTGGAATGGTTGCTGGCCCCTGAGCAGAGCTGAGCCCTCAGGTGGGTGTGGAGGTGCCAAGGAGTCCCTGGAGGGGAGTTCTCCCAGCTCCTCTGCCAGGCTTCTTTCCCAGCCAGCTGCCAGGCTGAGGGCTCAGCTGTGCCCTGGGCAGCTGCTGCCAATGGGCCATTGGGAAGAGTTGCTGGGCAATGGCCCAGAGGGTTTAGAATGCCCAGCTTTGGTCACACCCACACAGGGATAAACTGGTCCCACCTGCTGAACTACAACAAGGTGGCAGCAGAAGTGGGAACCAGTGGAAAAGGCAATTTAGTCACACACCACTACTGGTTTATCACTTTGTCATAAATCATTCCACAAACTGAAGCAAATTAGACAAGTTAGTCCTGGTAAATCAGAGTGGAAGTGCCCACAGACCTTGTAGGACATTTAGGACATTCCTGGTGTAGGATTCCATGATTCTGGGTAATGTCAGGGAAGATAAGGACACATCTGTCTCTGAAAAAGACACTGACTGGGTTTATGTATTCCCTGGAAGTTGCAGCTCCCTCACTGAGCAGGATGCATTTCAAATGGTATCCAAGGAAGATGAACTTCCTTTGTCTTCCAAACTCTCCTGGGTGGATCTTAGGTGGTCAATGTGATTTTATAGCATTGAAATGAAATTCTCATAAAGAGGAGAAGCTGGAGAATGTCAGGATCTCCATGATCATCCAACTATGCTTCACTCAGAAATCAGGAATGCTGCAAACTGCTCTGCTCATCCCAACCTTAATCCATGGCCTCCAGCAGTGCATCCCACTCCTTGCTGTCATCCACCATCTCTTCCAGGCCTCGTGGACTGTCATATCCCTGTGTGTTATTCCTCTCCCATCCAAGGGACAATGTATCCCTGGAGTGGCTCTTTGCCATGATAATCACCCTGGATAAACCACTTCCATTCTGCTGCTTCCTGAGAGGACTCAGCTGCTGAGCAAAGAGAGAGGAGAGGGAATTCCCCTGTTTATCACCCCAGAAAATTCCAGCTGCATCTTGGAGCCAGACAAAGGAGCCCAGGTAGCCTGGGAAAGGGCAGTGCTGGCAGTGGTAACTCCAGGGAGGGGTTTCTGACCTTTCAGCAGAATTCCCTCCATAGCACAAGCTGCAGAGAGCCTCACACTACCCCAGAAAAGTGCAGCTTGAAATATTTTGGAAAACCGGGTTCTCCATTGAAGTCTGTGGTGCTGCCATGCTAGAGAAAGCTCTGACCCACCCTGAGGGTGAAAGTCTCTCACCAGCATGTTCAGGGATGAAGAGCTCTGGATCTGCAGTATTACATGTTCCTTCAGGCTGGATCCTGAACTTTAATGCCCAGAATTCCTCAGACCCCATATCTTGGTCTCTTTTTGAACACATTATGGACTGGTAATCCTGAGCCTGGGCCATAATGCTCTGATGAGCTGGAAGTCAGGATGACATCTGACATTTTGGATCTCATCATCCCCATCCTGGGCTCTCCAGGCAGGTGTTGCCTGAGAAGTTCTATTGTTTAACTGAACTTTATATTACATTTAATGATTTAATTAATAAAGCTACTGCTTTTCACCCTGTAAATGGCCCATGGGCTGCTCTGAACTGCTCCTGGGGGAAAGGTCACTGTTGCACATCAGTCACTTCTCTCCCACAGGGGACTCCTACTCTGGAGCCCACTGGAGCCCACTGGAGCCCACTGGAGCCCACTGGAGCATGTTGAAACATACTGGAGCACACTGGAGCACACAGGAAGCACACTGGATCACCCTGGAGTACCCTGGAGCACATTGAAGGTCACTGGATTACACTGGAGCCCACTGGAGCATGCTGGAGCCCACTGGAGCCCACTGGTCCTGGCCAGTGGCAGTGCATTCCTCCAGTTATCCTCTCCCAGCCAGCTCCAAATCCTGCCTCCCACAGCAACCCCAGGCATTAAAGCAGCCTCTAATGCTGGAAGGAGCAAAGCATCACACAAGGCAGCAGGAATAGTTTGGGGTGATTAAAGTTATTAGTGGGTCACTCAAAAGAGCAGAGAGACTTATCAGCTGGGAAATGTTGGATTAGCAGGTCTGGGAGTCACCCACTCCATGCCAAGAACTGTTCAGACCATATGCTGATAGGACTTGGGCAGAGAAGGATTAATTGAATGTAGGTTTGGGCAGTGAGTTAAAGTGAAAAATCACTCCCTAAATGAGGGAAGATCCCAGGGAATATCCAGAGTGATTATAGAAGCTGGTGCTTAGCCTTTAATTCAACAGGCTCTGGGTTTTCTCCTTATTTATAAGGCTAAAGCCAGCCCTCCCCTCACCCTGACCTCGGAGTAAATTAAAGCTGCCAGAGCCCCACAAAGCCTGGAGCAGCCAAAATAACCCTTCAGAGTGCAAAGCAGAGGTCAGAGCACAGGGACACCACAGCTGCTTGCAGGCTGGAGAAATCAGGAAAGTACAGTTGTTCCCATCATCGGGTTAAAAAGTGTTGGGGAACTTTGTGGGTGTTGGGAACCAGCTCAGAAATGGCACCAGCTCTGGCACTGGCAGGGTGGGACTTTGCCATGGGTTGGAAATGGTGAAGACTGTGGTAGAGGTGGGTTTCTGGGAGACCTTGGGGATGGATTTCTGGGTCCTGTGGCCTTCCTTCCAAGCTGTGTGCTGGTCCATACTCACCAGGAATTATTTGTTTGGCTTCAGGTTTCTAAAAAAAAGACATTTACTAGTCCAGCCTACACTTTTCCTGGAGATTTTGCACACTTTGGGGGTTTTTGTGGGGGATGGAGGGATAATTCATGTGAGACTTCAGTGCCATTATGGCACTATTTCCACGGTCAAGTCCAATGTTCTGCAGGGCACAAGGGCAATTTAGGTGCATTAATTAGCACGTGGCTGACAGGAATTAAACCCTGGCTTTAAATCAGCCTCTCCATTGCTGGGAATGGAGGTGTCACCTTGATATTCAGAGTGCCCACGCAATACTGGAAAGGATGCCCTGATCCTTCTGAAATCACTGTTTCAGTAAACCAGGACTCTGGACCTGACTGGTGGGAAACAAAAATGAGAACTTTGGTAGATAAACCCAGTCCTGCAGAGGGAGAACATCAGCACAGCACTGGAGAAGATGAGGCATGTCCAGGCTTTTGGAAACAGCACATATATTATATCCCTGTCAGCCCACACCAGGGATGAACAGGGATGCAGATCCCAAAGATCCTGGAGGATAGAAATCTTCCCTGCTGCAAGGGCCTGTCTGAGAGAATCATAGAGTCATGGAATATCCTGAGTTGAAGGAACTCATCAGGATCATTGAGTTCAACTCCTGGCCCTGCACAGGACCATCCCCAAGAGTCACCCTCTGTGCCCCAGAGCATCATCCAAACACTCCTGGAGCTCTGGCACCCTTGGGGCTGTGCCCACTGCCCTGGCGAGCCTGCTCAGTGCCCACCACCTCTGGGGGAAGAGCCTTTCCCTCAGATCCAACCTAACCCTGCCCTGACACAACTCCAGGCCATTCCCTGGGTGCTGTCCCTGGTCCCCACAGAGCAGAGATCAGTGCCTGCCCCTCCTCTGCCCCTGCCAAGGAAGTTGGACCTGCAATGACGTCTGTCCTCAGTCTCCTCTTCTCCAGTTGAACACACCAAGTGCCCTCAGTGTCCTCACACACTTTCCCTCAAGGCCCTGTACCATCCTCGTGGCCTCCTATGGACACTCTCTAATGGCTTAATATATTTTTATATTGTGGTGCCAAAAATCATAGTGTCAAATAGAACAGTTTAGGTTGGAAGGGACCTTAAAGTTCTTCTTGTTCCATCCTCTTCTATGGGCAGGGATTTCACACACTAGTCCAGGTTTGTGAGAGGATTTGGATTAGCTCAAAGCAGTGAAGAATCTCTTCATTCCCAGGTAAACCAGTCCTTTTTGCCCTCAGGTGGAGAGTACTCAGGTGAACTCCCCCTCGGCCAAGGAGTTCCCTGCCTGAGGACATGTGATCCCAAGAGAGTGAACACTCCAGGCCTCTGGCAGGGTGTCCTTCCACCACAGCACCAAACCCCCAAGGCCAGAGATCCCCACTGACTTCAGCGCCCTCACGTTGTCTCAGCTGCAGTGCTGAGCTGGTCACGTTCCCTTCCCCACATCCTCGTCTCTGGCTCCCTTGCTGGTACAGGGACCATCTGTGCCAAGTCTGGGCAGCCAATGGCAGCAGCTGGGGGGAACCTGGAATTCTTTAATCTGACACAGATTCCATGAGTGTCCATGTTCAGGTGCATGGATGGAGGTGGTTGCCTTGCCATCATTTAGACAATTGCAGACACAGACTGGCTCCCAATAGGAGGGTGCGGCAGAGGGGAGTTACAGAGGAGGAGGGGGTTGGTTATCACAGAATCATAGAATGATTAAGGTTGTAAAATATCTCCAAGACCATCCAATCCAACATTCAAGGATGAACTAGATTAGAACCCAGCTCTCCACTTCAGCAGCCTCTTCCTTCTTCTTGTGCACATCCAATGACCCAGAATTCCTGCCCTGGTTCATCCTCTCTGGAACTGATGCCTGGTCTCAGCCAGCTCTCCTCTTTCACCCAATCCCCTGTGCATGTGAAGGTGACAGGAACTGAGTAATGGGTCACTGTGCTGAGCAGTGTGTTCTGGGCGCTGGATCCATAGGGTGGGCAGGATCAGCCACCCTTCTCCTGTCCAGCTGCTGGACTTAGTAAGTCATGTCCTCTGCTGAGCCCCCGGCCGGGCTGCGAAAGCCTTCTGTCCCAGGCCTTGAACAAGCATCATGTGGAAGGACTTTGCTTTATTAAACTAGAGATTTAGGTCACAAAGAGTCAAATAACTAATTCTCAAAGCTTTCTATCCTCTTACTTGCCTCCTGCTTTTAATGCCAGTTGTCTTTCCCTCTCCATCTCATCCAGCCCATCCCAACCTTGCTGATCACATGGGATCTCTGCTGGGAGCCATCCTCACAGACATCCCTGGGCAGAGATTCTTGGGGCAAAATGGAATAAAGCCAAAGATTCTGCAGTGGAAAAAGACCTAGAGGGACTTGGAAAACATTTTCAGAGAATCACAGAATCTCCTTAGCTGGAAGGGACCAATAAGGATCATCAGTCCAGCTCCTGGCCCTGCACAGACACCTCAACAATCCCACCCTGTCCCTCAGAGCATTTTCCAAACACTCCTGGAGCTCTGGCAGCCTTGGGGCTGTGCCCACTGCCCTGGGAGCCTGCTCAGTGCCCACCACCCTCTGAGGGAAAAACCTTACCCTGACATTTAACCTAACCCTGCTCTGATACAGCTCCAGCCATTCCCTGGGGCCTGGCCCTGCTCACAGGGATCGAAGACTGGAGCTGCCCCTTGGGAGGAGCTGCAGACCCCGATGAGGTCTGACCTCAGTCTCCTCTTCTCCAGTTGAACAAACCAAGGGAGCTCAGCAGCTGCTCATATGCCTTCTCCTCAACACCTTTCACTATCTCCATGGCCTCCTTTGAACACTGTCCAAGAGCTTTAGATCTTTCTTATATTCTGTTGCCCCAAACTGCACACAGAACCATTCGGAAAGTTTCCTCCCCTTCTCTGAAAGAAACCTGTTTTGAAGGAAGATGTTTCTGGGCTCTGACAGCTTAACTGGGAGCACTGCACTTCAGAGTACCTCTTTAGGGATGAATAACATTTGGAACAGACTGCTCAGTGATGGAGTCACCATCCCTGGAAGTACTAAAAAATGTGTAGAGGTGGTGCTTATGGACATTGTTTGGTGGTGGACCTGGCAGTGTGGCTTAATGGTTGGACCTGATGGTCCTAGAGGACTTTTCCAACGTTAATGATGCTGTGATTCTACAAAGACATCTTGACTGGCTTCTCAAAGCATTTTACTGGCCCACCCCTGGCTTATTTTTGTTGTACCTCTCTACAGGTCTGGGTTGATGAGGTCTTTCACTTATTTAGCCTTCTTGTGTTACATTCAAACCATATTAAAGGTGCTGCAAAGTCACCCAAAGGGAAAGCAGAGATGGACAAAACTGTTCTGCATCCCAGCCCAAACTCTGCTACCCTTTACAGATGCTGAGAGGGTTTAGTTCCATCAAGAGCCTTCCATTGCATCAACAGCCTTCCAGTGCCATTCCAGGTGGGAATGAAGCAGCTCTGGTGTGTTTTTCAGACAAGAAAATGAAGTGTCTTGGCAAATGGACAACTCGTGGGAAGTAAAATACAGAACTGTAGCAAAATGAAAGTGCAAGTCAATGCAGAAAACCAAAACGAGAGCCAAGGAACTGGCATTAAATAGAACCAAACCAAAAAATCACAAACAAACAAGTAAATCTAAAAGCCCAACTTCATAAAAATAATCCAAAAAGTAGACATGGTGTAAGAATCCCTTCAAAATGTGCCAAAGGGCATGAACAAGCCAGAGGATGCCTGGATAGGGCAGAGAATTATGTCTCAAATTTGGCTCTTTGTACTCAGCCCAGAAAGGCTTTTGAGGATGAAACCCCCGTGTCCAGAGCTCTCACTTCTCAGGGATTATTCCTGTGCAACATCTGTATCAGGCCTTAATTCCCCAAGAAAATGGAGGTTTTCCAGAGCCAACCTGTCTTTGTTCTCCTCTTCACACTCCTCCACACCACCAAATTACAACCAAAGAAACAACCCCACTGGGAAAAATAAAAACCCAACAAAGCATATTTCATAACTCCATTTCCCTCATAGTGGGTTGCAAAGCTATAAGCAATGTTACATTGAAAGTCTTGTTCGTCTGATCTCAGTGTTCTCTGTTATCACCCATGTCCTGCTCCTCTGGTTAATGCTGTTTGGAATTAGGCTGCTCCCGGAGCTAATTGCTGTAGTGACATGAAGTTTGGGGCTCAGGCAGCAAAATGTATGATTTCAGTGTTTGCAAGAACAACATAAAATCCCTGCACACATTTCCTCCTAAAGGCTGTGAAATCTGCTCACAGGGCTCTTATCGGATTAGTGACTTATCAGGAGCGTCACCAGAGTCTGAACCGAGATAAGGGGCACAAAGCTGCCCCTCCTGCTCCCTGACACACAATAGCAGCTGCACAGAGGAGCCTGGAGCACAGAAAGATCAGAGCCCTCTGGGGACCCCCAGCTCAGTGGGAATGTATCAGAGAGAAACTCAGCTCCCTGCACAAAGGCACAGCAAGTCCTTCCTGTCCTGCTCTCTGGGACAGACATTGTGCTGGGTATTGAGTTATTAGTTCACAGAATCACAGAATATGCTGAGCTGGAAGGGACCCACAGGGATCATCCAGTCCAACCCCTGGCCCTGCACAGGACCATCCTCAAGAGTCACACTCTGTGCCCCAGAGGATCATCCAAACACTCCTGGAGCTCTGGCAGCCTTGGGGCTGTGCCCACTGCCCTGGGGAGCCTGCTCAGTGCCCACCACCCTCTGGGGGAAGAACCTTTCCTTGAGATCCAACCTAACCCTGTCCTGACACAACTCCAGGCCATTCTCTTGGGTCTGTGCACATGAACTCCATGTATTTACATCTCCCAGGAGCTGCTGCCAAGAAAAGCAGGAGCAGAGCAGATCCAGCCGAGGCAGCAGCGACATCTTCCACACCATGCACCAGATTGCTTGAGAGACTGATGCTGGTCTGCAAAACAGAACCCACTGGCACAGAAACGAGACAGCCCAGATGGCTGCAAACAGCCAGGAGAAGGCCCACTGCCTGTCAGCCCTGTGCTAGAGGCTTTAAAGCATGGTGAGTGTATTAATTGTATCTATAATGGATGCAGTAACTATGGGCACTGAGCAGGCTCCCCAGGGCAGTGGGCACAGCCCCAAGGCTGCCAGAGCTCCAGGAGGGTTTGGATGATGCCCTGGGGCACAGGGTGTGACTTTTAGAGATGGTCCTGTGCAGGGCCAGGAGTTGGACTCAATGATCCTTGTGGGTCCCTCCCAGCTCAGCATATTCTGTGATTTTGTGGTTCTATGGAGACAGGCTTCCAGCAGGGAAGTCTATTCCTTTTTCCCAGCACTTCCCAGGTAAAGCTCAGGGCTCAGCTGTTCCATAGCCATCTTTGGAAGGCATTGACTTGTTTTCTTCAGATGCAGCTCGAGGTAAAGGGGCAGACAGCACCAGTAGGACAGGCATGTGGGGCTGGAAATCGCAGTGCTCCCTAGTTATGGATGTGTCCAAGCCTTCATTGTTGGTTCTCTGCTACACACATTCCTAGAGTCACAGAATCATGGAATATGCTGACTTGGAAGAAACCCACTAGGATCGTCCAGTCCAACTCCTGGCCCTGCACAGACACCCCAACAATCACACCCTGTGCCTCAGAAGGTTTTACAAACACTGCTGGAGCTCTGGCAGTTCAGAGCCCAATGTCATGTCAGCAAAGGAAAAAAATGGCCTTTGTAGTTGGTGAGTTTTCAATAAAACTTGCAGTACAACAACCCCAATCCTGCAATGTTTTACCTTTCATGGTACAGAGTTCCCAAAATTATTGAAAGGTGGACAGCACTCAGTTTAACTTGCAGCCCAAACTCTGCTGTGATGTGACCCAGATCAAAAGCACTCCCCACTGCCAGCCCAGGGGCTGAAGAACACTCACAACATGCTCGTGGTGACGGTAACTGGGAGAAATCCAACGCTCTCCAGTCAGGAGGCCTCATGCACCGTATCAGATTCATGTCAGCATCAGGTTAAAAACTGTCTGCTGTGTGGGGTAAGTTCCTGTGGGGACATCTCGAGTTGTATTAAAAAGCCAATCCATAGGTCAGGCTCAGGGTCAGGTCCAGTGAATGCCAGGCAGGTCCATGGGGACTGGAGAGGCCTGGAAGCAACTCACTGGGTTGAGGTCCAGCTCAGGGGGCTCTGAGGACAGACACAGGTATGGATGCACCCAAGGAGATCAACCCTTCATTCCTTTCTCCAGCCAACTCCACTCCCTGCTAGCAAAACACTTCTCTAAAATAAAAGTGCTTAGTATCCCAGTTTTCCTTTGGATACATCCCAATTCCCAGCACTCCTGCCCAGCTGACACGACCCTGCCAGGTGTGCCAGCCCAGTTAAACTGCATTTCCAGACACCTACCTACAACTCACTGCAACAATTTCTTACTCATATCCATGTGTTTCTTTTACTGACAGTACTGCATGATCTGTCTTTAACTTCATTTCTGCTGCAGGAGAAGGTTTTTCACAGCCAGTGAAAACAGATGGCCCCTGAACTTTGTATCGTATCATGTTTCTCATCTAAAAATCTTGGTCAGACCTCAGACTTTTGGGTTATTATCATCATCTTTACATCTGTATCCAATTCTCTCTGTCCCCCAGGCACCAGACTAAGGCTGGTTGTGCATCCTTATGTTTATCAGGTTGTTTTTTGTAGCATTTGGATTCTGTGCTGAGGGGGTTTGCAGGCTCTCACCAATGTCCTCCCTGTGTTTTGGCTTCATTCTCCCCCAGCCCTATCTCAAATCGCCCCAAAGCAGTACCTGCCACAGCTCTCTTATTTATGCCTCACACCTCTGGACCCTGAGCCATCCTTATATCATGTTTTCCTGATTAAATGTGTAATTGCTCCAGTTTAGGAACAAGATTCCACATGCCTGGCCTGTACTTTATGACTATTATAACTCACACAGCCAACTCTAATTTCACTTACAAGATTTACACTTCCAGAGTGGAGATGTTTTGACAGCAAAAGCCCGTCTGAAAATGTAACAGTTTCTGGGCACTGCCACGTTCCATGTTCATAGGGGTGGAATGAGCCACTGACCTCCCACTGCACACAACAATAGGAATTCTCAGCAGCCTGTTTTGTCCCCATATTCTGCTCCACTGCAGTGATGAGCAGCTCAGCTACTGCAAAAACCCAGCTTTGTCACAGCCAGAGTGGGGCCTTCTGACAAAGTTTATCAGGGTGTCCCAGTTCAGCAGGTGGGACCAGTTTCTCCCTGTGTGGGTGTGACCAAAGTTGGGCATTCTACACCCTCTGGGCCATTGCCCAGCAACTCTTCCCAATGGCCCATTGGCAGCAGCTGCCCAGGGCACAGCTGAGCCCTCAGCCTGGCAGCTGGCTGGGAAAGAAGCCTGGCAGAGGAGCTGGGAGAACTCCCCCCCAGGGAGTCCTTGGCACCTCCACACCCACCTGAGGGCTCAGCTCTGCTCAGGGGCCAGCAACCATTCCCAAATCCCCCCAGACTCCCAGACTCAGATCCCCCAGTCTGGAACTCCCTGCCCTGGGGGAGGCACTGGGGGCTCCCACCTGCACCTTAGCACAGATAATCTTGGGGTTTGGGGACCTCTGGGACCACTCATGGGATCCAGAGAAGGAGCAGACCCTGGACAGGAGGAGCCCACCACTCTCCACCAGACTGTGCCATCATCTGCACCAACAGGTTTGTCCCTTCCTTTTCCTTTGGACTTGGGGGAACCACGTGGGGCTCAGCACAGGGGCCACCAAACCCCACTGTGTTTGTGCCCCAGGGGGCTGGGTTCCACTGCTGGGGTTGGGGGTTAAACCCAATTTCTCTTTGTATCATTGCATTTATTGTAATATTGTTATTAAATTGTAACTCTGACTTATAATCTCTTTTGTGTTGGGTTCGTTTCTCCTGCCCGTTTACCTTTAAACCAGCACAGAGGGAGACCCTCCCAGTGAGTCCCAAGGTACAGAAAGGACTCCCTGGCTTTCAAAAACCTTCCTCAGGGAGAAGTCTGGGTGTATCTGGATCCAATCTTAGACCCAGACATAGTCAACTGTCCCACAGAATCAAGGATGGAGAACTAGATATATTTATATTAATAAAATATTTATTTCAACAGTTGATGATAGTGATTAGACTAAAAGAGTTTAATCAGAATTATATAGTGCACAGCATTGTATAACTCCTGCCACAGTGCACTATTTATTGTAGTAATATTGAAGTCACGATACCAAAGGCAGCAAAACTGTGATTAAGAAGAAATTGATGTCACTGAGTGTGGGCAGTCACAGATCACAGACCAATGACAGTGGGCAAACCTCTACTGTTCAGCCTCAAGGAGGGACCCCGAAGGGTGTCCCCACGCTGGGGAGGAGTCTCCACACACACTCCAAGGAGGAGAGTGTCAGAAGGACATGCTGCTAAAAAGGGGACTGGGCTTTTTTGGGCTGTCAGTCAGACATCTCTCTGAGCTCAGCAGCTTTAGATGAGTGACCGGGGCCATCACTTGTCAGGAAGGTTTCCCTTCACACCCTCCCTGGTGCCAGCTGTATCAGGAGACATTGCTCTCCTGCAGGGTGTTTATCTTTAGGGCTGAAGAATCAGGCTGGTCAGTCTTCTCCAACACCAAAAACAGGCTACCCCCCTTGTCCATCCCCACCCAGAGCTTTGCAAACAGTGTTGTTGGAGCTGGTTTAGCCCCTCACACAGGGGGTAAGTGAATCCCTGCAGCCTTTGAAGTAGCAGCACTTCCCTCTTTATCTGTTGTGATGATGCCTTAGGACTCTCTGGGGCTGCATTATAAGATAACCCTGCCCTGAGGAGCCACCTCTGACTTTCAGTCTCTGCTATGTTACCTTGGGTTGCAGCCAGACCCTGGACCTGCTGACCCACGGGGGTCTGCAGTCCCCTGGCCCTGGGCTGGGCCACCGTCTCTGGGCTTATTCTCTCTCTGTTTATTCCTGTGTGCTTCAGAAGATACGAACAGCTAGAGCAAAACTTGTCCACAGACCCCTCACTCTGACAGAAAGCTCCTCAACAGGGACAATTAATTCAGTCCATAGACCTTGGGTGGTTCTGGGAGCCTGCAGTGTGGGCCAAAACTGTTCCAATGGGTGATTTACAAACACAGAGGGAAAGCTCACAGGATCACAGAATCTCCTGAGCTGGAAGGGACTCACAAGGATCATTCAGTCCAGCTCCTGGCCCTGCACACACACCCCAACAATCCCAACCTGTCCCTCAGAGTATTGTCTAAATCCTCCTGGAGCTCTGGCAGCCTTGGGGCTGTGCCCACTGCCCTGGGGAGCCTGCTCAGTGCCCACCACTCTCTGGGGGAAGAGCCTTTCCCTGAGATCCAACCTGACCCTGCCCTGACACAGCTCCAGCCATTCCCTGGGTGCTGTCCCTGCTCACAGGGGTCAGAGATTGGAGCTGCCCCTTGGGAGGAGCTGCAGACCCAATGAGCTCTGCCCTCAGTCTCCTCCAGCTGAACAAGCCAAATGCCCTCAGCCTCAGCTTCCCCCGAGACTCTTCACTATCTCCACAGACTCCTTTGGACTCTCTCTGACAACTTTTGATCTTTCTTGTGTTGTGGCACCCAAAACTGTCCCCAAGACTTGAGGTGAGGCTGCACCAGCACAGAGCAGAGCAGGACAATCCCCTCCTTGACTATCTGATGATGCTACGATGGCTCATAACATGAAGAACAAGCATGAAGTGTTTCTAGAGGAACCAGGAGCAGTGGGGCAATGCTGGGATGTGGGAGAATTTCTTATATGTGAGCAATCCATTCTGCGTGGAATCTTTGAAGCTGTGGAGAGATGAGCTGAAACAGAACACCTGCAGTCAGCGATGGGAAAGAACAGCATTAAAATAAACAACTTCTGAATGCTTTTGAGGGTTTAACAAAAACATTGTACACGTGGATTTTCAGTGTAACCAAAAAGAAGTGTTACCTTGTTGTGTGAACATATTCATTTAGGCAATCTGCATAATAAACGGGGAGCGTGAACGATGTTTGGGTTATAATAGGTGCTTGATCGAGCTGAATAAATGGCATTTTACTTTATCACATTGATCGTCGTACAATGTCCATTTCATCCTCCTCAACACTGCGAGGTTTCTATAAAGCTATTTGCACAATGCCCTGTCAGATGGACCTGTTCTCAGGTCAAGTTTTCCTTGCTTATACCAAAACCCATCATCAATGAAGAACAGAACTGGTCACAGTCGAGGTTATGGAGGGAGATGGTTATAGAGGAATAAACGTCACACAGCAAGAACCAACTACTGAACTAAGCCTGGTTTGGGGTGATCATTGCATGATGTTCACCCCTGGGCTTCTCAGAGGGACCACAGCACATTTGCCATGTCTGTTTGTCACTTCTGTCATGGGGCAGGTCCAAATCAGTGATTAAGTGATAAAGCTGTTCCTCAGCATCACCCAGTGGCCAGGGCTGTCTTCTGTACCCACCACTCTGGCTGACCTTTCCACTGCTCTAACTGGCAGCAGCTCCTGGTGCACAACCATTCCACTGGTGTTCTCCTCATCACAGGGGGCTTCTCTCATTTTTTTTTAAACAAGTCCCACAGTTACAGCTCAGAAAACCAAACCAGTTTGTTCACAGGCTCTGAACTTCACTGCAGCTCAGCCCAGCCCCCCTGACTGCCACAGAAAGGCCAGGTGCTGCCTAAAACCACCCTGTCTTCTGTGCTGCATCCTCTCTGTTCCTGAGAGCAGGAGTCTCTGACTCAGACAGATGTGCTGGGAGTGTATTTCATGTGTACTTGTTGTGCTGAGTCCATTAGGACTATCCCTAAACCCACTCTCAGGCCTGCAACAGTTTGCACAGTCCAGCCTTGAATTTGACCCCACAGTAATTCTGATTGTTTGACAAAAACAGGTGTGAGACCAAGAACATCAATAACCTTCCTGCCAGAGCATTTGCCATGCCATGCACTTGGAGCTTCTATTTAAGCACCTTTTTCATGTGCTTTTAAAAATCTTTACACTTCTATTTGTTTTCATTTTCTCCTTCTGTTCTGTCCTATTCGGCTCTGTTCTGCTGTACTCTATTCTAATCTGGACTATTCCATCAGACTTCTGATTTCCCACTAATTATGATTCAATAAAAGCTGTTGGATTTTCAAGAAATCTTGGGAGACTTTGTGCAGGTGAAAATATTGACAGTCTAAAGTAGCTTCATGGTCCACCCAGATTAGCAGCCAACCCTTGATCACCAGAGGTAGATAGGAAATAAAATAGCCTGTGTGAAGATCTTCGTCCTCATCCCAACAGTCTGGAGTGGTGTGCTGGTTTAAAGGGAAACTGGCAGGAGAAACAAACCAACACAAAAGAAATTATAAATCAGAGTTACAATTTAATAACAATATTACAATAAATGCAATGGCACAAAGATAAATTGGTTTTAGCCAACAAACCCCAGCAGTGTAACCCAGCCCCCTGGGGCACAAACACAGTGGGGTTTGGTGGCCCCTGTGCTGAGCCCCACGGGGTTCCCCCGAGTCCAAAGGAAAAGGAAGGGACAAACCTGTTGGTGCAGATGATGGCACAGTCTGGTGGAGACTGGTGGGCTCCTCCTGTCCAGGTTCTGATCCTCCTCTGCATCCAAAGAGTGGTCCCAGAAGTCCCCAAACCCCAAGATTATCTGTGCTCAGGTTCAGGTGGGAATGTCCAGTTCCTCCCCCAGGGCAGGGAGTTGCAGAGTGGGGGATCTGACTGTGGGAGTCTGGGGGGATTTTGGAATGGTTGCTGGCCCCTGAGCAGAGCTGAGCCCTCAGGTGGGTGTGGAGGTGCCAAGGAGTCCCTGGAGGGGAGTTCTCCCAGCTCCTCTGCCAGGCTTCTTTCCCAGCCAGCTGCCAGGCTGAGGGCTCAGCTGTGCCCTGGGCAGCTGCTGCCAATGGGCCATTGGGAAGAGTTGCTGGGAAATGAATAGAGGGTTTAGAATGCCCAGCTTTGGTCACACCCACACAATGGCCTCAGTTGCTGAACCAGGACACATGGATTTAAACCTTGAAGGAAGCAGTTTCACATCCATCCCAAAATGCTCTTAACACCACCTGCAAGAGTTGGGGCTGTTCTTGTTTTTTTTCATATTTATTCCAGTCTCAGTTTTGAATGCACCTTATCTTTTGCCTTCCATTAGCTCTTGTGGAAATGAGTTTCACAGTTTAATAGTCCAAGAAAACAACTCTCCTGACTAGGCAGAAGTCTAATCTGGGCTGGCCTTCCTTAGCAGCCTTAATATCAGTGAGGATCTGGTTGACACAGTCAGCAGAGCATGAGAGGGGAGTTATCTCTTCCACAAATGGGTATTTGTACCTGGTCAGATGGATTGCTCCCCGATAGGACCTATTTCCCCCTCCTTCTTGACAGAGAAGCCTGAAAACAGCCACTTTGGGAGCAGGTGCCAGTGTTTTGGATGTCTCTACCTGGTGGAGCTGAATCCCATGTCCCAAAGAAAATGTCCCAAAGAAAATGTCATTTCATCAGTTCTGGGTTTGCCATCTCTCAGTTTAATTGCAAAATATGCTTCTGCCTGTGTCACGAGGCTAAGAGGACTTATCTGCACCTGCCTGTTTTACAGACAGTTAAAACACTCTTTGTTGTTCATTTGCTCACCAGATGAGTAGTTTCTGATGCTTTCCAGCCTCTTTCAGGGTGAGTTTCTGCAGCAATCAATGTCCTGTGTAGCCTTTTAAAAACGCTGTTGCACTGACAATGACAGCCATGGGACCAAAGCCTTTCAGACATTTGGCACTTGTTTGGGTCTCCAGACAGGATCTGTGCCCTCAAAACTTCACTCTGAATATCTGTGTCTGATTCCCAGCTCCCTCTTAGACTGATGGTGTTTGGAAATTTGAGGAGTTCCCTCACACCTTGAAATTACAGAACACCCAGAGTTGGAAGGGACTCAGAAGGATTATCAAGTCCAACTTCTGGCCCTGCACAGAACCAAATATTGCAGTATTCTGACTTTAATTGGGTTATATCTTTAATCCCTTTGTGCTTCAGGTTCTTTCTCTTCTCCTCCTCTTAGCTCTGCTGTGCAGCACTGGATCCTCCTGCGTGTGGGCTGCAGGTGCTTGGTCTCCCTGGGGACCAGCTCTGAGGGTCTCTCAGGTGCCCAACCAGGGGAGCACACAACCAAAAGTCCTCCCTGACCTTGGTCTTCCCATCCTGCACCTGCAGGGCTCTCACACCTGGCTCCAAACAAAAGGAGGGACATGAGAGCAACGCACTCCTCTCCCAATGCTCTCCCACTCCTCCAGTGAAAGTCAACAGCTCTTCACACTAACAGGTGGCTTATTTTCCATTAATATGCAAAAAGCCATCTTTATAATACAGTGGCTGAAACAGCAACACTCTCATGCCCTTTATTTACAGTCCTCTGCCTTCGTAGCTTGTCACAGGCGAGCTACTGAGAGCTTTTCCTTTCTTCCAGTTTCTCCTTATTCCATTTGCCAGGCATTGATTTTCTTTCCCTTCTACCAACAGAGCTTGAAATTAATAATTTCTATTTTATTTTGTCACTTGTGTGTCATCAATACCAGCAGGGCTGGACCACAGGATGAGCCCAAAACGTTCAGAGAATGGAAGCCAGTGAGGGGGCACAAAAAGTGGCAGCCTGGGATCAATGAGCAGATCATGGAGCAGATCACGGAGTGTTTCTGGTGAGAGGCTGGACATTCCTCACTCCCTGGCTGCCAGGGATAGGATTTACTGTAATTCCAGTCCCTTGCAGTGTAGCAGGTCCCCATCTCAACACAGCAATGAGAACACTTGTAGAGTAAGGACTCCTCTATGCTGATCATTATAAAAACAGAAATTGCTCCATTCATGTCCCGAAACTGGACCTTCAGGAGAACCTGCCAAGAAATGGGAAGAAGAGCATGTGAACAAGAAATGTGAGCTCCAGCTGCTTCTTTTCCCTGCTCTGTAATGCTGTGTGAGCACCCAGGGGTCTGTGAAGCTCCCACTCAGGAGTCAGTGAAGCTCCCACCCAGGGGTCTGTGAAGCTCCCACCCAGGTGTCTGCGAAGCTCCCACCCAGGTGTCAGTAATGCTCCCAACCAGGTGTCTGTGATGCTCCTACCCAGGTGTCTGTGAAGCTCCCACCCAGGTGTCTGTGAAGCTCCCACCCAGGTGTCAGTGAAGCTCCCACCCAGGTGTCAGTAATGCTCCCACCCAGGTGTCTGCAGGCTCCATCTGCTTTTGGAATGATGCTGGAGAGAGCCCCAGCCTATCTGTGGCACCAGCTTCCATGCAAAAGTCTTTTCAATCAAATCTTACAGAGGCACAATCTGTCATCTGGGAGCAAAATTTGAAGCTTCACTTCTTCTGTACCAGAGAGGGAAGATGATGGAAAAGCTGTAAAGGAAAACAGGCTGAGCTGAGTGAGAGCCTGGAAGAGTTGGAAGATCAAGGAGCATTTCTTACTCTGCCCAGCACCTGCTCCCCACTGTTTCCACAAACATCAATTCTGCATTTAATGATCTTCAAGGTCCCTTCCAACACAAATTCTGTGATTCTGTGCTCTGTATTTTTCTGAGGGCAAGGAGATCATGGATCATCCTTCAGCCCTCATGGCTAGAGGAAGGAACATCTAGAAGCCACATCTCTGGTAACAAGGACAAGAAGGTGAGAGAAGATGTTCCTTGAGGGATGGTTTGAACAGCACAAGGCAAACCTGGGAGCAGGGTGACCCCTCGTGCCCTGCACTATCACAACAGAGCAGGTCTGAAAATCCCCCAAATCCCAAAACTCCTTGCAGTCCCTTTGCCAGACTTCTTCTCCTCAAGGCATTGATTTGGATGCTCTACCTGGAGACCAGAGAGCAATGCTATAGAATGACATTTATGGAATGTGTTGGGTTGGAAGGGACCTTAAAGCCCATCCAGTCCCACCCCTGCCATGGGCAGGAACACCTCCCACCAGCCCAGGTTGCTCCAAGCCCTGTCCAACCTGGCCTTGGACACTCCCAGGGATGGGGCAGCCACAGCTTCTCTGCCCAACCTGTGCCAGGGCCTGCCCACCCTCACAGCCAAGAATTTCTCCCCAGTCTCCCATTTATCCCTGCCCTCTGGCAGTGGGAAGCCGTTCTCCTGAGAATGTAGCCTGGAAACCAGTACCAAGGCACAGCTGGGGAAGCACAGTTTGCCCCACTCCCTGTGGCTCTTGGACTGAGCCCTGGGTGGTGTGTAGAGATCTGCACTCTGCTGCTCTGTCATCTCTGAATTACTTCTTATTGGCTTTTCCATGAGCCAAGACAAGAGTGGCCTTTATTTTTCTGAGGCCACAGTTCCACGACTGCCGATAGTGGATCAGAGCAGAGATGGTCCTGTGGCACAGCAGATCCAGCCCAGCCCAGCTGCAAGATGCCACTTTGAAGGGGAAATGCTGAGTTAACTTGAGCAGATGGAAGTGACTTAGTGCTGGACATGCATCTCCAGCAGCCCTGGCAGAGAAGTTTTATTTCACTGACACTTCTCCCCATGGCTGGGGTGGCCCCAGCACTGATGGATACAACTAGTTCACAAAAATAGGGTCATGATTTAGGGATAATGAAGTGCAAAACTTGTATTTGCCCACCATCCCTAATCTAGTCCTAGGCACCCCAAAAGTGGCTCCCAAAAATACTGATTGATCAGATGGTGAAGAGCCTGGAGGGGCCTGGAGCAGCTGAGGGCATTTGGTTTGTTCAGCTGGAGAAGAGGAAACTGAGGTTGGGGCTGGGTCTGCAGGTCCTTTTGAGGAGCAGCTCTGATCTCTGCTCTGTGTGAGCAGGGCCAGGACCCAGGGAATGGCTGGAGCTGTGCCAGGGCAGGGTCAGGTTGGATCTGAGGGAAAGGCTCTTCCCCCAGAGGGTGGTGGGCACTGAGCAGGCTCCCCAGGGCAGTGGGCACAGCCTCAAGACTGCCACAGCTCAATAAATGTTTAGAAAATGCTCAGGGACAGGGCGGGATTGTTGGATTGTCTCTGTAGGGCAAGGAGTGGACTGGGCGACCCTTGTGGGTTCTACAGCTCAGAATATGCTGTGAATTCATGATTCTGTGGTTCTCTGATCTCTCCCAGGCTGAGACTCAGAAGATGCAAATGCTTTGTGTAATTGGCTTGGAATGTTTTTCTATCCACGTAAAGACCAATGTAATCAAATCAGATGCATTTGGAATATGGAGCCAACACTCCATCTGCTCTTCCCTGTGCCTCACTCAACAGGATCATCACAGTGCAGCCCTCTGTGCTCAGCTCCATCCCTCCCTGTCCCAACACTCTCAGGATTGTGGGCACAAGTAGGATCAGCCAACATTTTATACATGAAGAGCCTCCCTGTGGGGCCCATCTGTGTTGGAAATTAAGGAGTCACATCTGACTGGGCAGAAGAGCAGTAAAGGTGCCAGAACTGTGCCCTGCACACAGCAGCTTCTGGCAGAGCACTGCAGAAGGCCATAAACCACTTAACTGGCCATTAGGGTTCAAAGAGCACTCAGAACCGGGTCTATAGGACCCAGACCTTTGACTTCATGTAATTATATTCAGCAACCAACAACACACAAGCAAGCAGGAACCAGAGCCTGAAACTTCTCGTTCAGAAGGAGATACAGACCTCCTGTGCTGCTTCAGCCCCAGGGAGAGCTCTGTGGTGGCACCAGCTGCACTGGGACATGGTTTTCTCTGTTGCCATGGGTGTGGCAATCACAGCTAATTGGAGTCCTCATACCCACTGCTCTCAGCTCTCTGGGCTCTGCACCCCCATCCAGGCACTGCTGGCTCTTTAGGGACTGAGCTGAGTGCAGACCACCCAAGCAGACCCAGTCACGAAGACGGGGCAGGTCCTTCAGGCACAGAGCAGGATGTTGCACATCTGTTGCTGTTGTGCCCTGATAAAGCAAATGGTGCATTTGTTGGGTACTGAGAGGCAGAGCATAAGCGACTTCAGGATCTCCAGTGAATCACACAGCATCATGGAAGACACTTTGCAGATCACCCAGTCCACCCACCATCAGCCCAGCACCACCATAATCACCTCTACACTGTGTCCCCAGGTGCCACATCCTTCTTGAACACTTCCAGAGACAGTGACTCCACCCCCTCTGTGGGCAACTCATTCTAATACCTGACCACTCTCTCAGGAAAATATTTTTTTTCAAATATCTAATCTGAAACTGCAACATAGGGCCATTTCCTCTCATCCTTTCACCTGGGACTTGACAGAAGGGCCCAACTGCCCCTGGCTCCCCGCTCCTGGCAGGGATTGCAGAGAGTCAGAAGGTCCCCCCTGAGCCTCCTTTTCTCCAGGCTGAGCCCCCCCAGCTCCCTCAGCCCCTCCTGCTGCTCCAGCCCCTTCCCAGCTCCGTTCCCTGCCCTGCACACGCTCCAGCCCCTCAGTGTCTCTCCTGTCTGAGGGGCCCAGAACTGCCCCAGGGCTGGAGGTGCCTCAGCAGTGCCAGCACAGGGACAGGCACTGCCCTGGCCTGTGACACACCATGGCTGGCACAGCCCAGGGGCCATTGGCCACCGGGGCACACCTGGGCTTGTGTTCAGCCACTGTCAACCAGAACCCTCAGGTCCCTTTCTGCTGAGCAGCCCCCAAGCCACTCTTTGCCAAGCCCAAAAGGTTCCACGGGGTTGTTGTGACCCAAGTGCAGGACCCAGCCCTTGGTCCTGTTGAACCTTATGCATTTGTCCTCAGCCCATGGTTCCAGCGCATGGATCCAGCCTGACAAGGTGTCTCTGCAGAGCCTTCCCGCCCTCCAGCAGACCAACACTGCCACACAACCTGGTGCCATCTGCAAACTGACTGAGGGTGCCCTCAATCCCCACGTCCAACTGATGACTCAGACAGAATACGAAAAACTACTCCACCCATGACATAGTGCTTTCAAACCATTTTTGGGGGTCTGGGTAAATAAAGAAAGTCCAAAATCTTTGTTCAAACTATTTCTAGGGGTTTGGGGAAACAAGGGAAGGCCATAACACTTAGGCTGACGATTCTGTTCCTGCATTCTAGCAAGTCTGAGAATCCTCGGTTGGGTGTGTTCTGGAGCTTTGTGGGGTCCTCTACCGGCCGGAGTCAGCAACACCTCATGAGGAGGTCCCGAGCAGCACATCTCCCACTGCTCCTCGTCCCTCCCACTGCTCCAACCCAGCCTGTTCTGTGGTTCCCTGTGCAGCTCTGCCAGCAGAAAGCCCCTGTGCTGAGGCTGCCACACCACTGCACTAGTGAGAGGTGAAAAGAGCAAAGCTCCAGAGCCAAAGAATAACCCAAATCAAAGTTCCCAGGATTTCTTGCTGCACACTGCTGGCAGCACTGGTAAGGGCAGCACATGTCCAGCATGAGCTGTCAGGGACCCAGAGCAAAGTATTCCAGCCCCTGTGATCCTGTCTCTGCAGGTGAGTGACCATGGTGGGATGGACACTGTCCCCAGCCCTTGGACAGCCTTCCCCACCATCCCTCTCTCCACAGCCCTGTGGTGCCACTGGGACACACCTAAAGAGAGTGTTTGTCTGTTCCTACACATTGGCCACACACTGGCAGACACAGGTTCCACAGAATAGGGCAAGTTGGAAGGGACCTAGAAGGGTCATCAAGTCCAACTCCTGGCTATGCACAGGATCATCCCCAGGAGTCACACCCTGGGACTGAGAGTGCTCTCCCATTTGCTGAAGAGCTTCCTACTACAATCTTCTCATGTTCAGCTTTCTTAAGGAAAGGGACATGAGAAGAAGCAATAAATGCCATTGAAGCTCCTCCATCATGACCACAGTCATCACTGGCCATCATCATCGTGGCAGCCACATCATCATCACAATTACCATCGCTTACTTCATCCATCCTAAGACTGATTCTCTTCACCCATCTGTGAAGGTGAAGCAGATGCAAGAAGATCTAAGAGCAGAGGGCCTCGTTGTGCCCTCCAGCAGATCTGGGCAGCATTGCCCAACCACCCCCTGGAGGCACAGCCTGTGCCTGCCCTGACACACCTCTCTGCCAGTGGCGCAGACAGCCAGGGATGTGGAAGGAACAGGAGAGGAGCAGTGTGGTGACTTCCTTCCACCTATCCCTTGCCTTTGTTACCCCCCTTTCCCTGGAAAACTGCCTTCTTCTTCTCTCCAGCTCAAACAAGTCACATTTGCCTCTGAGTTCTTGAATAAGGGGATTTATACAGAAGAATCACCACATTCCCCATCACCACCCTTGCCGTTTCTATGGGGGTGTTTAATATAAATATGGGGCCCATTTATATCAAAGATTAGTTGGATCTAGAAGCTTTTTTCCCCCTTTTTATGACTTCAGTTTATTTTTCAAACAGTTCCAGGCTTTGTTGTACAAGTCCACATCACCTGGGAGGTGCCCCAGAGGTACCTGCTCAAGAAGAGGAGGTTGGATTAAAAGGAGATATTTGAGGACTGACTGTGTTAAAACCCACTGCTGAGGCTTGCAGTGATTGTGGTTAGTCTCTGAGGCGTTTCTTTATGTTAAAATTGCAACATCTACAAAGAAAAAGGGATGTTTCCAGGAGTGCAGATCCAGCAATTATTGTTAATGCACAGGTTCCTTTATCCTCCAGTGGGGGTTTTTTGCACATGTATTGGGTTTGTGTGGCAAAAGTTGGCGTTGGGGGATGCTACAGGGGTGCCAGAAGCTGGATCATTCAATTCCAGTTGCTCCAGGATGGACCCACCCCTGGCCAAGGCTGAGCCCCTCAGTGATGTTTGTAACACCTTTGGGATAACATGTTTAAGAAGAGGAAAACCTTCTGGGAAATGAACAGAGATAGGAGTGAGAATATGTGAGAGGAAGAGCCCTGCAGAGCCCAAGGTCAGTGCAGAAGGAGGGGCAGGAGGTGCTCCAGACACCAGAGCAGAGATGCCCTTGCAGCCCATGGGGTGGCCCATGGTGAGGCAGCTGTGCCCCTGCAGCCCATGGAGGTCCATGGGGGAGAAGAAATCCACCTGCAGCCCCTGGAGGAGCAGATGGGTGTCCAAAGGAGGCTGTGACCCCATGGGAAGTGACCTAATGAGGAAGTTATCCCATGAGAAGTCTGTGCTGGAGCAGCTCCTGGCATGACCTGTGTCCCCATGAAGAGAGGACCCCACACTAGACCAGGCTCCTGGCAGGACTTGTGACCCACAGAGGACCATCTCTGGAGTGGTTTGTTCCTGAAGGACTGACCCCATGAAGAGAGATCCACACAGGAGCAGTTTGGGGAGAACTGTCTCCTGTGGGAGAGAACCCACATTGGAGCAGGAGAGGAGTGTGAGAAGTATTTTCCCTGAGGAGGGAGGAGCAGCAGAGACAATCTCAGCTGACCTCAGTCCCATTCCTCATTCCCCTGGGCCACTGGGAGGGAGGAGGGGGAGCAAATAAGGAGTTGCAGGCCCACCACAACATGAAATAAAGCTATCCAAGAAGAAGTCTTCGTTTCCCCCTGTAGTCCCCTGCAGAGCAGGGCGATGCTGTAGGGAGAATGAGTAAAACTGGTGGAGCTGGAGGTCAAAGGCACAGCCTGGAAAGTCACACATTCAGGTCAAAGCCATGCAAGTATCCCAAAGGACCTGTGTCTACTGCAGGTGTGAGGTGAATCTAGGGCTGAACTTTCATCTCTTTACATGAGTCAGGCCAGTTTGAACCTTCAGGCTGATTTCTGTCCACTTTAGACATGCTCATCCTCCACCTGCAGGAAGAGTTAAACCTGTTCCTATTTCAGAGGGGAAGGGGCCTCTCCTGAGTGTGGCTGCAGCCCCCAGCAAGTGTTTTGCTGTCCCTGGGGTTCTGGATGGGTCCTCTGCTCCTTCTCCAAGCCCTTCTGGGGACGGGTGTCATATTTAATACCTGGAAGCTTAAAGCGAATATTGCCCTGTAATAGAATTAGCCCTGACAAATCTCTGCCTGCAACTGCCTGTTCCAGTATTTAAGGATTAATAGCACAGTGAGGCTGAACATGGGGCTGCTCAGTGAAAGCAAACACGTCCTTTAAATAGGCAGACAAAGACCTGTGTCTTCTAATTAACCAAGGTAATCCAGGACACGGTGAGCTCTGCTCTCCACAAGGCTCCTGAGCCTCCAGGCTGCTGAGCACTGATGTGGCACTAGCAAAACATGCACCATAACAGGACCTCACTCTCAGCCCTCATGGCCCAGCACCAGGGTCTGCTCCCTGTGCCTTTCCTTCAGCTGCTGGTTCAAGCCTCAGAATCCCTCTCTCAGCACCTTGCCCACTGCCAATCCGTCAGGAATCTGAACTGCTGCCGCTCCATCAGGAATCTGAACTGCTGCCACTCCTGGAGCTGGAGCAGGCTGGGGCTGACTGCACACCTCAGAGCTGCTGGTGGGAAGGATGGAGAGATCCCTCCTGAATCACAGAATCATTAAGGTTGAAAAAGACCTCCAAGAATATCGAGTCCAACATTTGACCAAGTCCCACCATTCCCACTACACCGTAGCCCCAAGAGCCAGGTCTGCTCAGTTTTTGAGCCCCTCCAGGGATGGTGACTCCACCACTGCCCTGGGCGGCTGTGCCAGGGGACAAAACTTTGGGTGTAACACAAATGGGGCACTGGAGATAGAAAAGTAATAACTAGATTAATTGATGTTGAAAGAAGTTTCAGAAGGTCTCTGATCCAAACCCCTTTGAAAGACCAACCAGGGTCAGTTAATCAGGTTTGTACAGTTGAGTTTCAGCTGACTCCAGAGATGAGGTTGTGCAGCACCTTTTGGTCTCTGTTCCAGCAATTACTCACCTTTACTTTGGGAAATCATAAAATCATAGAAACTTTTGAGTTGGAAAGAACCTTAAAGATCATCCAGTCCTACCCCCTGTAATAGGCAGGGACACCTTCCACCAGCCCAGGTTGCTCCAAGCCCTGTCCAACCTGGCCTTGGACACTTCCAGGGATGGGGCAGCCACAGCTGCTCTGGGCACCCTGTGCCAGGGCCTGCCCACCCTCACAGGGAAGGATTTCCTCCCAATATCTAAGCTAAATTTCCTCTCAGCATGAACCTATTCCTTCTTGTGCTGCTACTACAGTTCCTGCCTACCTTGTGGGCCCCTTCAGACACTGGAAGGGACTGTGATGTCTCCACACAACTTTCTCTTCTCCACACTGAACAGCCCGAATTTTCCCAGCCTATCTCTATAGGGGAAGTGCTGCGGTTCCTGTATCAACTTTGTGGCCTCCTCTGGACTTACTCCAATAGTTCCAACAAATTTTCTTCCCCTTTTGGGATGAATTTCCTATTTTCTTGCTTGTGCCCAGTGGCTCTTTTCCTGTCTCTGTTCACCTCTGAGAACAGTCTCTATGGCTTTTGATTATAGAGGTGGAAGCAGCAATAAAGTCTTCTCTTCACTTCCTTTTCTCCATCTGAGCAATCCCAGTGCCCTCAGCACCTCCTTGGATGTCCCACCCTGGCACTGACAGTGCTGGAACCTCCTCTGCACTGGATCCCGTGTGCCCACGTTCTTCTTGCTGGGGAGCCTCAGGCGGACAGTGCACAGCAGATGGGACATCACCAGAGCCAGGGGCAGCCAGAGGGTATAACCTCACACACACATGTGCCTGCACACACGTGTACCCGCACACACACACACATATGCACACATGTGTACCTGTGCACACACACAGACATATATCTGCACACATGTGTACCTACACACACATGTACCTGCACACATGTGTACCTGCACACACATGTGTACCTGCACACACATGTGTACCTGCACACACACGTGTACCTGCACACACACACACATATGCACACATGTGTACCTGTGCACACACACAGACATATATCTGCACACATGTGTACCTACACACACATGTACCTGCACACATGTGTACCTGCACACACATGTGTACCTGCACACACATGGGTACCTGCACACACACACACATGTACCTGCACACACATGTACCTGCACACACATGTACCTGCACACACACATACATGTACCTGCACACACACAAATGTTCCTGCGCACAGGTATACCTGCATACATGTGTACCTGCACACACACACATATGTACCTGCACACACACATGTGCCTGCACACACGTGTACCTGCACACACACACACACACACATACTTGCACACATGTGTACCTACACACACATGTACCTGCACACATGTGTACCTGCACACACACACACATGTACCTTCACACACACGTACCTGCACACACACATACGTGTACCTGCACACACATGGGTACCTGNTACCTGCACACACACAGATGTACCTGCATACATACGTACCTGCACAAACACATGTACCTGCACACACACACATATACCTGCACACACACACACGTACCTGCACACACACAAATGTTCCTGCACACTGGTGTACCTGCATACATGTGTACTTGCATACATGTGTACCTGCACACACAGAGAAATGTACCTGCACACACACGTACCTGCACACACACATGTGTACCTGCACACACATGTGTACCTGAACACATGTGTACCTGCACACATGTGTGCCTGCACACGTGCTCACACGTGCAGAACCTTCGCTGAACATGGTTCTTTGGGTCCCAGCACACACCAAACCCGGTGGTGTCTCCCCTGTCCCAGAGTGCTCCATGAGGTGCAGGGTCTCACGTCACAGCAGGACGCTGCTCTCACAGAGACCTACAGCTGTGCCTTGAACACCAATGAAAATGCCAGGGATCCTTAGGGTCATTATCCTTTTAATTCCTAGGGAATTCCAAGGGGGAGGCAAGACCTCAACCAGTTGCCCAAAGGAGAGGTGGCACGGCAAAGGCCCTCACCACCCCAGTACCCATCTCTTAGAAATGCCCTAAGAAAATAAGTGGGTCCCAAGTACCCCACTTATGTCTTGGTAGGGGTGGCAGGGTGCAGAAAACAGCAATAGCCAAGGCATGAGGAGAGGAGGGGTTTGTGAGTGACAGCAGGGTCTATTGAGGGGTGAGGGCTGGAGGACTGGGCCATGTGCCAGGTGGGTTGGAATGAGACTGGGAAGTGTGTGGATAGGGCTGGGAGCTGTGCAGTGTGAAGGGTGGAAACTGTGAGCTGGGGGACACGTGGAGCAGAGCAGCTCATCCCCTAAAGCCCATTTTCTAAATCCAAAAGAAGACAAATGCGATTTTCTCCTGGTTATTGTCTAAATTTACAAGCACACTGACACAGGGCAGAGCAAACAGCAGCAGTGCCAACCTCTAATAGAGACGGATGACAAACATATTTAATGAATTAGAAGATGATGAAGCATTGCTGACAAAGCAAACCCCCACATATTGCTCCTGCTGTCACTGATCTATGTGACACCACAGCCCTCTGACAGAGGCACCTGCAGATCAATCACAGCACGACCACGCAGCCCCAGGGCTCTGAGGGATGAAGGGCAGTGGATTGGGCAGAGATGGACTCAAGGCTTCTCAGACACATCTAGTGATGGGAGCTGAGACAACATGGACTTGCTCAATGCAGGAGACTATTCACAGACTCATAAAATCATGGAATCATTGGGGTTGGACAGTGCCTTAAAGCTCACCTTGTTCCACCCCCTGCCATGGGAAGGGACACCTCTCTAGAGCAGGTTTGTTCACCTTAGCACTGTGATTTTAGGGTGGGATGTTCAGACTTTTGATTGTCTGAATGATGGAGAGTCAAAGCTCAGCCAGGCTGGAACTTCTGGGAGGGGAGCAACAGGTTTCCTGATGCATCCTCTGAGTGGTCAGTGGGAGCTCGGTGCTGTGCTGCTGTTGAGACCCAGCAATAAGCAGCAAGAAAAATAATGGGCTCATGGCTTGGCTGGGTCTGGGCATTTAGGAGTGGTTTGAATTTTCCTGGGCTTCAAGCTCAATGACAACTCATGTTTGGTGCTTATGTCGGGCTGCTGTAGGCTTGACTCTCCAAAGCTAGGCTCAAACAGAGGTGGAAGCCCATGGCTTGTGCAAGGGCTGCAAATCATGCTGAAATCTAGCACAAACTTGGGGTTGGAGTCTGATTATTTGGGCGTGTAGAGGTTTGGTGTCAGTGCTGGGTCATGCTGAAATTAAAGATTCAATCTAGACCATGATAGGCTTACAGGAGGTCTCTTCTGACATAAATGACTCTGTGATTCCATGACAGTCCACATGCTGGTTGGGGTTGGGTGCTCAGGCCTTCCTGGGGGTTCAGGGGTAGCAGCTGAAGGCTGAGCTCAGCCTGGCTCTGTGTTTTGGGTGCTCTGCTGCAGAGCTGGGCTGGGCTGCCTACACTGGGGATTCAGGTGCCAAAGTGGGCAGGCAAAGTTTTGGTGTGTATTCAACCTGCTGTGATTGCACATTGCACATTGGCCTGGTTTGGGGGCCAGTGCTGCCTTGAACACTGTCCATCCCCTGACATCTCAATGCCAATCCCTCCTCCCAACACTCAGTGCCCAGCACTGTGTCACTGCCCCCACAGAGGAGCAGCACTGCTTGTGAATCAGCCTCTGTCTATTCAGTGAGTTTCTTTCATGCCTTAAATCTCATTCACAGCCTGATTCACATCCAGTGAAGGATAATTAGGCATTTAGAGCATTGGAGGGGGGAGTGGTGGGAAGGGAGAGGCAGGCAAGCATTTGGGATCAGAAGGTTGTGCTGTCATTGCTGCCACAGCTTGTGTGTCTTGAAGCCTTGGTGTGGATTTCAAACACAGAGCCTCAAATCTCCCCTGGCTGGAGGGATCACTCTGGAGTCTTTCCAATTCCCGTTTTTAATGGTTGCACATTCTGCCTCCCCCTCCTGCTGCTGGTTCAGAAGAGCACTGATAAGAGCTGCTCTGCACGTGGCTCATTACCAGGTATCACCTGCATCAGCTCTTTCTCTTCTCGAGTGCCAGCACAGGGATTCCAGCCCTTGTTCCTGGAAGTCAGCACAAAACCGGAGTGTTCCCTGGAGAGAGCTGGAATACAAACAAAAGCAAAGTTCTGGAGCAGGAAGGTGCCACCCCCAGCTGCTGGGGTCCCCTTCCTGTGCCCACCACCACGGGGTAGTCCATTCCTTTGCCCAGCACAGACCCCTCCCAGTGTCACCATAAACAGCAGGACAGCACTATACAGGGGGAGCAGAGCAGTGCTGACAGGGAGGGGGAGTCCACCCTACTCCTCAGCCCTTCTCCCTCCCCACTGCTGGAGCAGCGAAGCTCAGACACCACCTAATTTCCCACCAAGGTGGAGGAAGGGCAGCACCCCAGGGGTTTGGGCTGAGCATGGCACAAAGCTTGGCCTAAAGTGTCTGTGATGCTGCTCTGCCCAGCCACTCTGGTTCTGCTGCTGTGGAAGTTCAGACCTGCTGCTGGAGCACCAGGACAGCCTGCCAGGAGTCTGGCTTTACTAGAAGCAGCCACAGACCTGCCCCAGTGCTCCTGTGTCAAGTCCAAGGCTGCTGGCTGAGGAGAAGTGGAGCTTTTAGAGAGGCAAATTCACCCTCCCCTGCTGTGCCACCCAAACCCTCCCGCCTCATGAGCAGAGCCCTTGGCTGGTGCCTGCAGAGCCTGTGCTTGAGGGACCAGGCAACACCAGATCTGGGAGAATGTGAGACACTACTCTTGCTGGGGGCACTGCAGGAGGCTCCTGACTCCATATTGAGGGCACAGATCCTGAGCCTGCACTCCAAGGTGCTCCGGCACAGAAAAGATGCCCATACTGCTCCTGCCCCTTCGTTTCCTCCAGCTGCTGATGTTGTCTATCAGACCAGACCAGGCAGTTTGACAGAGCAGAGAGCACTGCTCTGCTCTGGAGACAGGCTGGCAGAGATGGGGGTGTTCAGCCTGGGCAAGAGAAAACTCCAGGGAGACCTCACTGTGGCCCCGTGGGATGGGACATTGAGCTGGTCTAGTGGGAGGTGTCCCTGCCCCTGGTAGGGTTGGAACTTCATGAGCTTTAAGGTCTCTAACAATCCAAAACATTCTGAATTGTGATTCTATGGCCTTCCAATACTTAGAGGGAGCTTATAAAATTGAGGCAGACAGACTGTTTACATGGTCAGAGCGTGATGGGGCAAATGGGAATGGCTCTAAGTTAAAAGAGAAGAGATTTAGACTGGATGTTAAGAAGAAATTCTTCCCTGTGAGGGTGGGCAGGCCCTGGCACAGGTTGGACAGAGAAGCTGTGGCTGCCCCATCCCTGGGAGTGTCCAAGGCCAGGTTGGACAGGGCTTGGAGCAACCTGGGACAGTGGAGGGTGTCCCTGCCTGTAGCAGGAGGTAGAACAAGTTGGAATCTAAGGACCTTCCCAACTGAAACTCTTTCATTATTCTCTGAGCTTTGCTCACTCCACACGTGCAGGACAAATCTTTGCAGAAGAGCTGAGGGAAAAAAAAATGAAACTCTTTTGTGACACCATTGCTGCAGGACAGACCCTCCCAGCTGTGTGTGCTGAGGCTGTGACAGTCCCAGTGCCACCAGGCAGTCAAAGTGGCATTAGCAAAGCACGAGGCAGCTCCTCAGATGCTCCTCTCTCCCCAGCTCTGAGGACTCACATTGCTCTGCAGCACCTGTGATTTATTCACTGCCTGCTGGAAGGAGGTGTTGCACCGCTTTGCCGTGGCTGCCTGCACATCTGCTCGGGCTGAGCACTCAATAAAGCCTGTCTATAAATACAAAGGCCAGAGGGAAACATGCCCTGACAATGGCACTGAGCAAAAAGAGGGAAGCTCTGAGTACAGGAGACAAACAGAGGCAGAAACACGACTCCAGCAGCAGTTGTGGTGGGCACAGCCAGAGCAGCCCTGCAGGGCTCAGGTTCTGCTGAGTGACTTTATTAATGACACGTATGATGGACTAGAGATGTGCTCAAAAATTTGAGGGTGAACCTGAACTGGAAGGATCAAACAATTCTGAGAGCAGGGCTGGAATTCCAATCTAACCTCGATAAATAAAGACAAATGTTGCAAAATAAGGAAGAGAAAAATCAGAAGAGATAAATGGGAAGCTCAAGGAAGAGGAAATACCTGTGAAAAAGCAGAAGTAGGACAGCTGGGGAGACTGTGATTCAGGGAAGGGGCCATAGCAGGTGTGAGGCAACACATGAGCTTTGTTGTTTCCTGTGGAAAAATGTCTTCTCCCTACATGAGTCAGAGCTCAGGACTCACTGTCTCACTACAGATTCATGGAGCAAGGGACCAGTTCTGCTTTGCCCACAAAAAGGTAATTTCTTCAAGCTCACAAGGTGTGAAAGTGGCAAAGTGGTGCAAATAAATCCCTGCCTTCAGTTCCATTCTCATCCTCCCCACAGATCCCTCATCCCCAAGAGCTGCAACTTGAAAACATCACTCAGCTCCCTCTTCTGTGTGAGCAGTGAGAGCACCCAGGGAATGGCCTGGAGCTGGGTCAGGGCAGGGTCAGGTTGGATCTCAGGAAAAGGTTCTTCCGCCAGAGGGTGGTGGGCACTGAGCAGGCTCCCCAGGGCAGTGGGCACAGCCCCAAGGCTGCCAGAGCTCCAGGAGTGTTTGGATGATGCTCTGAGGGACAGGGAGTGACTCTTGGGGATGGGCCTGTGCAGGGCTGAGGGTTGGACTTGAGGGTTGGACTTGAGGGTCCCTTCCAGCTCAGGACATTCTGTGACTCCATTATTCCCTTACCTGTGGTTTGTTTGGGAAGGAGCTCAGGCTGTGATGACCCACCAAGGTTCCAACGGAATCCTCGACCCTGCATTTTCACATCTGGATGGGTTTGGCAATCCGGGGGGCAAAACTAAGTATCCCTTCACCTGCATATCTCCATCTGCTGAGCCAGAACAGATCTGGGGCAGCAGGAAGGGAGCAAGGTGAGGAAATCACCATGGCTGGAAAAGTGTTTCCTTGCTGCACTTTTCCAGGTGCTCTGAACCGAGAGTGGCTCAGTGATCCCATCTGATCACAGGCCCCTGTCCCCAGTGACTGTGGGGCAGGCACACAGCATTCACTTTCTTCAGAGCTGCTGTGATCCCCACAAACTGCTCTTCCTGGTGCTCAGCAGTCAGGAATGACTGAGGGGATGGATCTTGGAATAGCTGATCACAGGACATGGAACCAACAGGTAAAAGCAGCCCCAAAAGGAAGCAGGAGAGCATTTCCACCAGCACAGGGACAATGTCTCTCCCTCCATCTGCCTCTCACTGGGCTCGTGCCAGTCACTCAGGTTCAAGAAGGAGGGCTAAAATTCCATCACATATTCCTTGAATGCTGAACAATCAGGAAAGGAAGGATTGGGTGTGGGGTGCCTTTTTGTTAATCTAGCCAGGCTAGGAGGAATATTGCTCCCTGTAAATTCACTGCAGGGAACTCCAAGGAGGAAAAGAGCCTTTTAAGCTAAAAGCAATATTATCACAAGAATATGTGGCCATAAACTGACCAGATATAAATTCAGGCTGGAAATTGGAAGAAGTCTCCTAACAGCTGGAGCAATGAGGGTCTGATACAGCTCCACAGATGGTGATGAATAGGAAGAAAGGAAAGGAAGGAAAGAAAAGGAAGGAAGGGGCACTGGAATTCTCTAAGCTTTACAGAAGAATTGGACAGGAGTTCTTTGCTGTTTCTGAGGGGATCAGGGGCTGGAGCATTCCCAAAACCAGGGGGCATTGAGCCATGACCTCAGAATCACAGAATCTGCTGAGTTGGGAGGGACCCACAAGGATCATCAAGTCCAGCCCCTAACCCTGCACAGGCCCACCCATCCCAAGAGTCACACTCCATGCCCCAGAGCATCATCCAAACACTCCTGGAGCTCTGGCAGCCTTGGGGCTGTGCCCACTGCCCTGGGGAGCCTGCTCAGTGCCCACCACCCTCTGGGGGAAGAGCCTTTCCCTGAGATCCAACCCAACCCTGCCCTGAGCTCCAGGCCATTCCCTGGGTGCTGCCCCTGGTCCCCACAGAGCAGAGATCAGTGCCTGCCCCTCCTCTGCCCCTCCTGAGGTAGTTGGACCTGCAGTGAGGTGTCCCCTCAGTCTCCTCTTCTCCGGCTGAACACACCAAGTGCCCTCAGTGCCCTCACACTCTGCCCCTCCAGGCCCTTCCCCGTCTCTGTGTCCCTCCTTTGGACACTCTCCAATGGCTCAATGTCTCCCTTCCATTGTGTCTCCCCAGGCTGCCCCAGTGCAGGGCAGAGTGGGACAATGCTTGGCTATGCTGGGCATGAACACAACCACCAGCTTCTGCACTTCCCTGCATCCCAGATGCAGCCTCTGTTGGCATGGCAACAGGGAATTACCTGCTTAACACCGATGGATGAGCAGGGCCCATATAGCCCACTGTTTTAAACTGCCCAGTAATCTCCATTAGCCACCCATCACGTATTCAACCCTTCCAAGAAACAACATCTCCATCAGCTTGGGCTCTACAGTGCACAAAGAGTTCTCATTTTTCCATTTGCTGTGTCTGCCACCGAGGAGTGCAGCTAATTTATGAAGTAAACTCCCCTTGAGTGGTGTTACTAATGCTCCTAAGTGACTTTAATACACACTGGAAGCACTTGCAAAAATATGCTTTGAAAAGGCAGGTTTAGAGTCACTTAAGCACAGCCAAGAAGGTGCCTGTGTGCTGTTGGCTCCTCGTTTGTTTGCCATATACAAAAAGCAAAAGCAGCTTTCTCCACTTGTATTTTTATTTGTTGTAAAAAAAACCCCAAAAAACAAAACAAAACAAAACAAAACAGTAAGAAGGAAGACTAAGAGGGCTGATTGTTGAACAGAGAGAATGAGAGCACCGTGTTTTATGTCTTCTGCAAAAAGCAGAATCCATAACGACAGCAAATGGCTTTGGGCTCAGCAACAAAGGAGAAGGAATGGGAGAGCCTGGACAAGGAAAGCCAGTGGAGCTTCACATGATGGGATGATACAGAAAAGCTCTTTAAAAATCCTGTTTCAAAAGGGGTTTGAAGGAAACTTGGGGGTTTGTCTAAACCAATGTGTGTGTGGAATGTGCAGATGCTCCATGGAAACGTTCTGACTGAGCTCCCCGGGGCTGAAACTCTGCAGTGACACCCAACCCAGTGCTGGGGCAGCTCCTGCATGTCCTGCTGTGGCCACAGCTCCTCCTGCCACTCTTGCCCTGTGCCTGGTGTCCCTGGGCATGCCATGAGGCTGCTCCCCACCCTGTGGGGCACCGATAACAGCAGCCTGAAGGACACTCCAACAATGGCTAAAATGAATGGTTTAGATTTCCCTCACAAATTTTCCATTTGCAATTGAATTTATCTGGGATTTTTTTATTCTTTTTGTCGTGCTTTTCTGTGGGAAGAGAATTCTTTTCTGGCTGCTCAGATAATAACTGTGGTGTCTCTCCCCACCACATCTTGTCAGCGCTGTTTGACCACACATGAATTATTGATTTTGAGGCTGGTGAAGTCTCGTACACCACGGACTAGATACAGTGAATTCCCAGATAAATCATGGTAGCCCACAGGAATGACAGACATCCAATGAACTCCCAGAACAAGTTCAGCCTTGGAGGTCACAATTTCAACTCCTAACAGATTTGACAGGCACACTCAGCTGAACTGGGGAAATGACAATGAGTTTTCCCAGGCACTTGGAACAACCACCATTGTGCTTTCCTTCCCCACTGCTCTGCCTGAAAAAATGGTTTCTTAATGTATTTTTCTATAATAAACTTAACATCTTCAGATTTTATTTCCCACTTGAGGTCTAAATCATCTTTGCCATAAATGTAAAACAACGAAGCCAATTGTTTGGTGGGGCAGGTTTACAATATATCATTACAAGAATAATTTAGAGACCTGGGAAGTTTTTCTTTGCTATAAATTTGCTCAGCACTGAGACAAGGCTGCAAAATCAGGAGATTCCCACTGGAAAATGGAAATCTACCCCAGAGCCACGAGTTGGGTTTTATTGCTTTGCTACACCCCAAAATGATGGTTCTTTTAAACAGGTGATGGATGAACCATATTGGATCACACAGGAGATGTCCTGGGAGGGTGTGAATTAGCCAGGACATGTCCAGCATCTCAGCTGGGGAGGGGAGGGAAGGGAAGGAAAGGGGAGGGGCAGCCCTGCCTGTCTCATCCCTCTGAAGCTCTGAGATCCCTCTGTACCTCATCTCCCAAACCTAAACCTTGGGTGAGGACCAGCACGGAGAAAGAAGTTGAAAAGCTCAGGTAGGAAACCAAAGCACAGAGAACTTTGTGTTGACACTGATCTGTGTCCAGAGCAGCAGGAAAAACTTGGGAAGGCAATCAAAGGTGAGGCACACCTGGCATGGAATCCATTTATGTTGGAAATGGAATCAGGGAATCATTGAATCCTGAAATCATTTAGGTTGGAAGAGACCTTCAAGATCATTGAGTCCAGCCTTTGAAGAAGAGCAGAACCCACTTGCAAACAGGAAAATAAGCCAGTCTGGAAGTAAAGAAAGGGGAAATTTGAATCCCATTGGGCAAATTTCAAAGGGGAACTGTATTCCAACAGCTAAACTTGAAAATAAAACAAGAGAAATTAATAGACATAGAAGAATATTTCAGACAGAAGGGGGTTCAGGTTTTACAGAACCAGCAGGCAAATGTGTCACCACTGCAATCATAGAACCATGGGATGTCCTGAGTTGGAAGGGACCCCAGGGATCCCCAGTCCAACTCCTGGCCCTGCACAGACACCCCAGCAATCCCACCATGTCCCTGATGTCATTGGCCATGTCACTATTTATTATTATAATGAAAAAGAAGGAGCTCACAAGCCTTTGCTCCATCCGAGCGTGTTCATAAACAAATAGTTACTGTTTCATTTTAGTTATCAGTGGAATAAATATTTGTTCAAAGCATTTTGGAAGTTAAAACAGAAAGCTGCAAACATGGTTTGAGGTAGAAATGGGGTTTTGATGAGTTTGGCTGCAGGATGAACTGCCTGTTGAAGGTTGGAGTTGTTCCTCACCTCTGTGAGCTCAGTCACCTTCTGCATCCCCCTGTGCAAAAAGGTGTCCCACAGAGACCTTTGCAAAAGGCTGAGGAAGAGCTGACAAAGGTCTGTGAGATGGTCACTGTGGTCTGTGATGTTTTCCTTGGAAAACACTAACAACCCTCAAAGAAAAGATCTGCCCAGATCCTCTCTCTGACAGCCTTTGCTCCTGTAACCTTTACATCCTAACACAGACTGAAATCTGAAATCACCCAGCAGGAAAGGCCGCTCTGAAGCATTTGTCATTGACCTGTGCTCAGCCCTGGGCCTGGCAGTGTCCCTGATCTCCCCCAGGTCCCACACATGTCTGTGGTGCCCACCTGGAGTGATGTGACACAGCCCGTGAATCCCTTTTTGTGTTTGGGTGGTCTGGAGCCCAAGAAGACCCCGGCTTTGTGCCCAGCTGGGCTGAGGGTGCAGCCACCCCAGGGCTGTCCCTTCTCTCACAGTCTTCTGTGTCTCAGTCTGCCACATTCAGGTGCTTGTTAGTGGGAGGGACACTCTCAGTCAAGGTGAGGTGAAAAATGGGCTGAGGTTCACAGTGGCTGAGATGCAGGAAAAGAAGGAACATGACTGAGCAAATCCAAGCCAGGACTACTCAAGAGGGATCTTAAACCAGACCCATACCTGCATCCAAGAATTAATACAGCACCAACCTGACAGAGCTCAAGGAGTGTTTGGATGATCCTCTGGGGCACAGGGTGTGACTCCTGGGGATAGTCCTGTGCAGGGCCAGGAGTTGGACTTGATGATCCTCGTGGGTCCCTTCCAGCTGAGCATATTCTGTGATCCCTTAAAATTATCCTGGCTATGGGTAGAAGGGTCAGTAGATGTTCTCTTCACAAACCACCTCTCATCAGAACCCACCAACCACCTCCTGACAATGTCCAGCACAAATGCAGCACAAAAAAGTAAATGCCCTTCCATTAAACTTCCCAGCCCTGACCAGGCCACCATCAGTCCTCCAGGGTTCCTTAAATAGCAGGAAATCCATGGAGATAATTCCTCAGAAGTGACATTAGGAACTGGACCATTTCCAACAAATCCCCTGACAATCCTGACCTCTGCCAGGGAAACTCCAAGCCCCGAGATGAGATCAGTGCAATCCCAGGGGAGCAAACAAGAAGAACCACCCCTCGTGCAGAAGACTTCCATGTCCCAGGTGTACCCTGCTCTGAGGCTGGTCTTTGTGGCCAGCACTTCAGAGAAAGGCTAAAGCAGAGCCAGAAGACAAGTTGTGACTCAAGGAGTGAATGAGGCATCTCCTAAACCTCACAAGTGACCAGCAGAAGCCTGAAATTTAGGATTGATGGGATATAAATATAGCACAGGCAAGAGCTCTTGGCATGCAATGATCAAATCTCCATCCACTGAAATGGCAATAAATCACATCCCAAGGCCTTTAACTTCCAGCCCCAGAATTATTTCCACTCTATCAAACAACTCCTTTCATCAACAGCTCCATCTTCATATAATTTATGTTCCCTCCTTCCTGTCTCCTTCTTCTCATATCCATACAGACAAATGGATTTTGGGCAGCAGGATAGAATTTCACTCTTTGGATAGTTAGAAAGCTTCTAATTTCCACTCTTGCCACACTCATGGCTGGTTTATATCTATTTGATCTATTTCCATATTATCCCTTAATAGCTTTTCCACATTTGATATTATCCCCTAGATGTATTTATATTAAGAACCATCACCTAAGCCCTCAAAGTCATTTTGGATATTGACAAAGCAAAGCTTTCAGAGTGAGTTTTCCTGAGGCAGGTGCTCCACTCCCCCCAACTGCCTGATCCATCAGCTTTCCTCTTTCCTCCTGCAAGTTTAAAAATGCTTTTTTTGACCAAGCCCAGGCACGACAGTTCAAGCAAATTCTTCCTGTTGCTTTGCCCATGGTACTAAAACTTCTTTAGCTCTGCCAAAAGTCCCTGAGACTTGTGGGGGCTTTTTTCCCAACTTCCCCACATTATCAATCCAGAGCAATGTCTAACAATTCAAACTGACACTGATCTCTGCCCTCTTCCATTGTTACTGGTTGGTGAATCCTCAGTTCTGGGGGACTGGTGATGGTTGGTGACGTAACTCAGTTGTGGAGGTGCCAGAATGCTCTGCTGAGGCCCAGCTTTGAGGCTGGGAAGAGACAAATCCTGCAAGGCAAGGCAGGATGGTGCCTTTGATCATGGGAATTGTTGTCCCTTACCCAACCCTGCTCAGCTGTAAGAATTCCCCCCCATTCCCAGAGAAGGTTGGATGGGGCATAACTGGCTCAACTGCTCAGGCATGAGAGGAGCTGTCATGTCTTAGAAGGGTCATAAACCATCAAAGACCCCCAAAGAGCTCCCAGACTCATTTTCTGAGGCCTTCCACCAGAGGACTGAAACCTCCCACCCCAGGGGAGGCACCAGGTTCCCATCTGGCCTGAACATTTATTAACCCTTTGTGTTTCACAGGTGTCTTCTCCCATACCCACAGATCAAGATATCACTGTGACCAACAGTGAAACAATCATGTCTGGTCATAGTTCCATGAGTGGTCATCATGAACCTTTCTTCTCATCCTTTCTTTCTCTTTCCCCCTTTCCTTTTCCCTTATGCATTTCCTCAAGTGCTTTGCTATTCCCATATTCCTATGGATAAGAATAACCCAAATGGCTCCATCCCTGCTTTCCACCACAACCAAATTGGTGTAAAACAAACCCTACACAGATATATTTACAAGCATCAGTCATTCAGTGATCTATAAACAAGACCCTGAGTTTCTCCTGCTTTCAGGGGTGGGTCATAACAGGTTCATAGAAAAAAACTACTCCTGTTTTCCCAAAGGACAAGACTTGACCCTTTAATCTATTAAATCCTGTTATTCCAGTTGGTTGGATAAACTGTTTCTTCAAGTGTGACATTGTCTGGACAAGTGACACCTCCCACTCTCAGACATTCCATACCAGTGTCTGTATCCCCACAGTGCTTATCACTGCTGAGACTTGTCTGGGGTCTCAAAGATTACGCCTGATGGGTTCCTGACATGCACTGAGCATGTTGTGCATCCTTTAGACATGACTGCAGCATCCCCACACCTCTGGATCTGGTCCAGCTGGGTACTCTGGGTGCTTCTCTGGTGGTTTCACAGGTGGGTACAGAAACAGTGGGACAGAAGAGAAATAGCAAGATCTAGAGGAAACAGCTGGGAAGAGGAGAAATAACAGGATGTAGGAGACATTCAGTACCTGCCCAGTGTTCATGGGATGCTCCTTACACTGGGAAGCCCTTCCAGGTCACACACCCTCCCAGGGCTGCTGGTTTCTGCTGCAGCACCTGCCCAGCAGAGCACAGCTCATGGACCCAAAGGGGGCAGCTGCAGAGGTGTGATGGGCAGGGGAAGGAACAGCAGTGCCTTCATGTCCTGTGGGAAGGCAGGAGTGAGGAGGAAGGTGAGGAACTTTCTGTATCAGGGAAGGCCTTCACTCCTCACATCACCAGAACTGTCATATTCAACACCCCTAAAGAGCTGTCCAGCACAGCTCCTCAAGCTGCACCAGGGGAGGGTCAGGTTGGACATCAGGAGAAATTTCTTCTTGGAAATGGTGGTCAGGCGTTGGAAGGAGTTGCCCAGGGAGGTTTGGAGTGCCCAGCCCTGGAGGTGCCCAAGGAAGGACTGGCCATGGCACTCAGAGCTCTGGGTTAGGGGACAAGGTGGGCATCAGGCACAAGGGGGGCTCCATGGGCTGGCAGGGCTTTGCCAAGGTGGGCATCGGGCACAGGGTGGGCTCCATGGGCTGGGCGGGCTTTTCCAAGGTGGGCATCGGGCACAGGGTGGGCTCCATGGGCTGGGCGGGCTTTGCCAAGGTGGGCATCGGGCACAGGGTGGGCTCCATGGGCTGGGAGGGCTTTGCCAAGGTGGGCATTGGACACAGGGTGGGCTCCAGGGGCTGAGAGGGTTTTCCAGCCTCAGGGATTCCAGGATTCTGGGATATACAGAAGATGTCTGGGCCCATAGAGAGGGGATGTCTGGGTCAATACAGAGGAGATATCTGGATCCATATATGAGGGATGTCTGGGCCCATACACGGAGGATGTTTGGGTCCATACAGAGGGGATGTCTGAGTCCACATACAGGTGACTGTCCCCTTCACCCAGGGCTGTAATGTGGCTGTGTCAGGCTAGACTTTGGCACTCAAAGGTCCTGTGTGCATTTGGCTCCCCTTTTGTGGGCTCTGCACTGCAAGAGGCAGTGAAGGACATGCAAGAACCTTGGCAGAGCTGGGACATCCAGATTTGCTCCTCTGTACCTGACAGCTGGGACATCTCCACCCAGACCCTTGGGGTGGGAGCCACAGACCTTCAGAAGAACCACAGCTTTGACCCACCTGTTGCTCTACTCCAGATAATCCCAAGTTGCAGCAATATTCCCTTTGGGAATACATTGTTTTTTCCTCTGTGATACAAACAGGGATGTGATCCCTGTTCAGCAAAGCCTGGCCCCCTCCTGGCTGTGCAGTCCATTGTTTTTCCAAAAAGTGTAGGGAAGCTCAGAAAAAGAAGTTAATAGAAAAAAGTATTTTTTCATCATGAAGAAACATTTAAGCTGAAAATGAGGCTCCTGAGCTGAGTTTGAAGCTGCCACATCACAACCTCTGTCCTGCCTTTGTCAGTTCCTGAGCAGTGTTACAGAGAGACCCCAAAGAGCACTTGCTCCAAATTCTGAGCGTGACTGTTCCCGTCTGCACTGAAAGGCAAAGAATTTGTGGAAGATGGTTTAGCTTTTAGCTCTGAAATAAAACTGAAGAAAATCAAAATATTTTTCCTCTCAGAAGGGAATATTTGGCTTTCTTTTTCCAAAATAATTTTTGAATCATTTATTTTATTTTAAATTATCTAGAAAAATTTTTTAAAACCCCTAAAATTGGAATGAAACATCTGTCTTTTATCAAAACAGAATAGTCTGGTTGATCCAATGTTGTTTCAAGGGGTTTTTCCAGTGTGGGGAATTAAAAGAAAATGTATTTCCATCCCACTTTGTGAAATCATGTATGTGAATTAAAGAAAAATGAGTTCTCAGCCATCCAAGCCTTTAAACAGAAGTGTTTTGGTTCCCTGCTGAAGTGAAAGATGTTCCTCCCAAAGCAAAGCAGAGTTCATGGAGGCAGGAGCACAACTGGCACTGCCAGGACTCACTACCACAGCGGTGGGATGGGAGTGGCACCAGCCTGGGCTCACTGCCTGCCTTTGGGAGCTGGGAAGTGCATCCTGACTTCTCCCTGTCAGAGGCTCCTGTTGCCAAAAGCACAGTCACAGATTGTGCTGGTTTAAAGGGAAACCGGCAGGAGAAACGGAACCCGGCTCAGGAGGGATTATAAATCAGAGTCAGAATTTAATAACAATATTACAATAAATGCAATAACACAAAGAGAAATTGGGTTTAACCCCCAAACCCAGCAATGTAACCCAGCCCCCTGGGGCACAAACACAGTGGGGTTTGGTGGCCCCTGTGCTGAGCCCCACGGGGTTCCCCCGAGTCCAAAGGAAAAGGAAGGGACAAACCTGTTGGTGCAGATGATGTCCCAGTCTGGTGGAGAGTGGTGGGCTCCTCCTGTCCAGGTTCTGCTCCTCCTCTGGATCCAAAGAGTGGTTGCAGAAGTCTCAAAACTCCCATGATTGTATCCCCTCTGGTTCAGGCAGGAGCCCCCAGTGCCTCCCCCAGGGCAGGGAGTTCCACACTGGGGGATCTGACTCTGGAATTGTTGATGGCCCAAGAGCAGACATGACCCCTCAGGTGGTCGGGCTGGACAGGCTGATCCTGGTGATGTGTTTCTTTGGGGTTAGTTTGGTTTGGGATGTGGAGGACGACAAAAGGACCTGCCCCTCTCAGAAATGAGCCCTACAGCTTGTGGCACCACATGGCTGGGAGCTCTCCATGGTGTTTTCCTCCCCCTTCCCAGGGAAACAGGGAACACACAGAGCTCCAGCCACAGCTCTGATCACAGGGAAATGTTTCTGTTCATTTTTCCTTAGTAAAAAAGTGGTTATTTTTTTTCTATGCATGTTCTGGACAAATCTGTGTGTCACAGAATCACAGAATCTCCTGAGCTGGAAGGGACCCTCAAGGATCATCCAGTCAAACTCCTGGCCCTGCACAGACACCCCAATTATGCCACCCTGTGCCTGAATCAGCCCAACAATCCTTCTTTGGGGGATCCATACCTCCCCTCCCAGCCCAGCTCTGCCTGCTCTGTTCTCTGAGCCATTGATTTCTCTCATTTCCCCCCATTTCATGGCACAGATTCTGCTCCTTCCTGAGCTCTCTCATCTTTGCCCACATCTCTCTGCTCAGAAGATGCCCAGATCAGAGCAGGGTGTTCCAGATGGAGCCTGGCCATGGTCCTGCTGCCTTCCAGCTGTTTCTGCCTCTCTGCTGACACTCAGACTGATCTTCACTCTCCCTGTTGCCATCTGGCACCTCTCTCTTGCCACACACTCTCACCTTTCCATTTAAAGCTCCTCAAGCTGCTTCTCTGCTGTGCTTGGCCCATTTCTCTGCAAACACACCCCTTCACATGGTACAACCTCGATGTCTTTGCATTTCCTCTCTCTTCCCTCTTCCAACTGATTTATCTTTCTCTTTAGGGGTATTTTTTCAACTCTTACCAACTTCCAGTTTCAAATTAATCCCTGCCCCAGTCCTTTCAGTGGAGAACTGTTGAGATGTGGGAACTAAATCTTTAGGCAGATGAAAGAGGTGTTTTTTTCTGCCTCTACAAACCATGGTTAAAGAGAAAAGAGCCAATGGGCAGCTCTAATGTGGAGTCACTTGGAATGTCCTGTCCTCCCTTGTCCCAGTGGAGAATAAAGAGAGCTTTTGGACTATGATTCATTAGATCAAATGTGGGCAATCATTTTAATTGGAATTAATTGCACCTAATCTGTTCTGCCTGTATGGACTCCATGGGGAATCACAATTGATCAGCCCAGAGGGAGACATTGATGCTTAACCAGAACAGACCTGGGATGCCCCAACCCAAATATCCCAGGGCTGGGCTGGGCTGGGCTGGGGGCACAACAAAGCCCACAGATGAAGCTGATGTCAAGCCAGCAGATGCCTCAGCCAGAGCAATAGACAAAGAAACCTGAAAAATGAGGGAACAACATATTCCTGCCGTTAGGAAAAGACAGGTCACCTCTTGGATGAGTCAAGGACACACTGATGGGTTGTTATCTCCCTTATTTTCACCTCTGCTCAGGAAAACCTTCATGGAAACAGCCTAGAAGGTTTCTCCCTGAAAGGGGGACTATCTTCTCCCCAGTGCCTTTAGATTTTTGTCTTCTCCCCCCAAAAGGAGACAGGCTGTGCACCAGGGCACTGCTTGCATGAGTCAACCCCACTGGACTGTGGTTTTGGAGGAAAGGTTGGGAAAAGAGGTTTAGGAGAGCTCAGGGGTGTCCCTCCCTTCCCAACATCCTTTCTTGCCATCCTGGTACCTCCTGAACCAGGACCAAGACCTAAATATCTTCCAGCTGCAGCGTGGGGGGTGAGGTGAGGTCTGAGCTACAGGACAGGGCTGAAAGATGGGGATCCCTTCCCTATGGCTTCAGAGATTCCTTCTGCACAGCTCTGAGTGCAAGAGCTCCCCCGCCCCATCCCCTGGGACAGCAGACACAGCAGGAAGGGGCTCTGCAGGCAGGAGCAGAGAGGGAGGTAGGCTGGGTAAGGCTGGCTGGTCCCACCTCCTGGGACAACCAGGGTGACAGGCTACAGCTTGCTTGGCTTGTATCTTGACCGTTTTGGACACTGGGAGTCTCCAGGTCCTGCTTCACAAACCCGTGGATATGCCCCTGGAAGCTGCAGGAACTTTGAAGACAAGCGACAAGCAGTGCTCAAAGTGACTCATCCAGGCTGGGCAAATAAGCTGGTGGTTTTCTTTTTTATCCTGTTTTTTTTGCCATCTCCTCCTCTTCAATCCCTGAAATAAAAGTCTCCTCATAGGTAACTTGAGTGGAATTCTCCCTGAGGGTGTTCCTTGTGCTCTTTCCTTTCCTTGTCTCCTCTAGGTTCCCTCCAGGAGAAAGGTTCCACATAAAGTCCTGCTCCTGTGAGATCTTCTGACTTCAGGCATCCAGCTACAAATCTCTGCAGGACATTTGCTCTCCTGACCCTCTCCTGAAGCCCCGTGGGGAGCCTTGGTCCCTTTTTGATGCAGCAACAAGGATTTCCCCATTTCTCAGGGGAAGAGGACTCAAGTTGTGCCAGGGAGTTTCAGTTTGGGTATTAAGAAAAATTTCTTCATGAAAAGGGTGGTCAGGCACTGGCACAGGCTGCCCAGGGCAGGGGTGGAGTCACCACCCCTGGGAGTGTCCAGGAAATGAGCAGATGTTGTGCTTGGGGACATGGCTTAGTGGACATGGGGGTGTTGGTCAAAGGTTGCACTCCATGACCTTGGATGTATTTTCCAGTCTTAATGATTCCATGACTCTGTGTCTGGTGAAGCTTCCACTGATGCTCCTGGTCCTTCTGTCCAGCTCTTCACTCGGAGATGGAGCCATTTCCCGAGTTACTATGGAGATGAGTGTGCTGCAGCGAGCAGAGCCCTGTCACACAGGCACAGGGGAGGAGAGGAACCCAGAGCACATGGATGCAGGGCAGGGGAGCTCCTGTTTGCTCTCCTGGCTGGACACCAGAGACCCACCAAAGCCACTTTGTAACTGCCCTCTGCAACTGGACAGAGGAGAGAAAATATAACAAAGGTTCAGGAGTTGAGATAAGGAGCAAAGCACATCACTCACTGAGCACCATCACAGGCAAAACAAACTGGAAATGGGGAGAGGAATTGAATTTATTACTGACAGAATCAGAGCAGAATGAAAGTAAAATAAATCTTAAAAACACCTTCCCCTATCCCTCCCTCCTGGCTGGGCTCTGCCTCCTCCCTCCAACAGCACAGGGAGATGGGAATGGGGATCAGGATCAGTGCATCCCATATTGCTCCTGGTGCTGCTCACAGAGAGGAGCCCTTCCCATGCTCCATTGTGGGGTCCCTCCCAGTGCAGACAGTCCTTCATGAACTTCTCCAGCTTGAGTCCATCCCACAGGCAAGAATTCTCCACAGACTGGTTCTATGTGGGGCCCTCACACAGGAGACAGTCCTTCACAAACTGCTGCCATGAGGGTCACTCTTCCATGGGGTCAGTCCTTCAGGCAGAGCTCTAACCTGGGTCCCCTACAGGGCCACAAGTAGTTCCAGCAAACCTGCTCCAGTGTGGGCTCCTCTCCCCATGGGGCAGCAGGTCCCTGCCAGGACCCTGCTCCAGCAGGGACCTCCCACGGGGTCACAGCATCCACCTGGAGCAGCTGGAATTGGCTCCATGGACATGGGGGAAGCTTCTGGCAGCTTCTCACAGAAGTCACCCCTGTTGCCCTCCTGCTGCCAAAACCTGGTGGCCACACAAACCCACTCCATCTCCCTAGCTGAGAGAACAAAGGAAAGTGTAAGGACACCCAAAACTGGAAAAAAACCCCAACAGGAATTATTGCTAAAACACTCTTGTCTCAGGCAGGAGAGTGAGGGGGACAGGGAGGCCAAGGAGCAAAGAGAAGGAGTGGTTGCCAACAGAAACATGGGGGAAAAACTAAACTGTTCAGGATCCATGATGGACAAAGGGATTTGTTCTCAAAAATGTCGTGGGGATTTTTTCCAGAGATATTGGCTGAGTTAATTAAAGTGATTGATTCACTCCAGAAACATGTCCTAAGTAGTCTTTCTCTAGTAAAATTCTTCCTAATGCAAGAATATCACTCATGTCTTAGTTGAGGCTAATTAATGTCAGGAGTAAGTGATCAATGTGCCTGATGGGTCCTCCTGCACTGAGAGACTTTACCCAGTTTGTTTGCAATATTCTTCCCCGTGAGGGTGGGCAGGCCCTGGCGCAGGTTGGGCAGAGAAGCTGTGGCTGCCCCATCCCTGGGAGTGTCCAAGGCCAGGCTGGACAGGGCTTGGAGCACCCTGGGCTGGTGGAAGGTGTCCCTGCCCATGGCAGGGGGTGGGACTGGATGGGTTTTAAGGTCCCTTTCATAGAATCACAGAATGGATTGGGTTGGAAAAGACCTCTGAGATCATCAAGTCCAACCCTTGGGCCAACTCCAGTCCCTTTACCAGATCATGGCACTCAGTGCCACGGCCAAGCTCACCTTAAAAACCTCCAGGGATGGGGAATCCAGCCCCTCTCTGGGCAGCCCATTCCAATCCCTGAGCACTCTCTCTGCAAAGAAGTTTTTTCTACTCTCCAACTTCAATTTCCCCTGGCAGAGCTTGAGCCCCCCGTGCCCCCTTGTCCTATTGCTGAGTGCCTGGGAGAAGAGACCAACCCCCACCTGGCCACAACTTCCCTTCAGGTAGTTCTAGACAGTGATGAGGTCACCTCTGAGCCTTCTCTTCCCACCCAAACCATTCCATTTCCATGTTTCTATGATTTGGTCTCTTCCATTGGAGCTGCTTATGAATTCAGGAACTTGTTTTGTTTAGAAAAAGGGCTTGAGGTGAGGGTACCTGGCCAGGATGCAGCAGTGCAGCAGGAGGGATCCTTGGGCCATTTCCTGTCCTGCAAAACATGGCTATTTATCCCCAGAATAACCACAATCCTCATTTCACCCCTCTTGGTGCATCTGGAACAGTTTGTGGAGCAGTGGCAGTGCAGTGCTACTGTTCCCACTTCCCAGAGGGCTCACGGTCAAGGGACATGGTGGATTAGGAGGGAATGTGCAGCTCCTGGGGCTTGTGGGGCTCAGCAGCAGCACTGAAGTGTCTCCTTGCATTACAGGTGTCATAAGAGGACTCAAAGCACCCTGTACACTCTCAATCAGCTGCATTCAGACAAGCCATGGGAACCACCATCATGTGAGAGCAGCTCAATTCAGCATCTCAGGTTATCACCAGGGGACAGCCATCCTGTGGGAATCACCCACCAGGCTCTTCTCCCGCAGAGAAGTGGGGAATTTGCCTTCGAGGATCTTTTAATATTCAAACATGAGACTGCTGAGTGTGTGTGAGAAGGAAATGCAATGGGGTTTTTTTTGAAAGTCAGATCTGCAAAGACACCCTTCAGAAAGCCACACAGGCTCTTCAGAGATGGCCACTGGGTTAATTCAGGTGGGTGCCACCAGCAGGGATGGGTTCAAATGTGACAAATGTCAGGTAAGTCATGGACATCTGTCCAAGGAGCTGTGCAGTGTTGGGACCCCTCATGCATCGTCACCACCTTCCTCTCTCACACTCCCAAGCTGCACAGACATTCCCTGTGGAGCAGGGGCTGTATCTCACCATGGATTTGTGGGCCATGACCCCCTCACACCTGCCAAGGGCACAGTAATTAGTGTGGCAGCCAACCCTGACAGGCAGGGCTTACTCTGCATTCTGCAGCATCATCAGGGTCTGTCACTGCTCTGCACTGTGCTGGCAAATTGTGTGTTCCCCTTTTTGGGGGGAATATTTTCAGACCTAATGATGCACAGTGCTGCTTCTTATTATCACCAGTGTAACACATATTACATCAGTGTCATAATCCAGCGATCTTAACAACAAGAAAATCACCAGAGTTTTTGGGAGGCAGGAATGTAGGAAATTGCTTCTTACTGAAAGACTGGGGTGTGAAGTACTGATGTCTTTTCACATCTGTTTTCATCACAGCAAATATTATCCACTAAGACGTTCCCAGGAGAACATAGTGAAGCCCTGAAGGTTTGGGAACCACATCTTTAAATGAGATACAAAGTTAGGAATCAGAGAGTCATTAATGATCATTATGTGTAATAATCTCAGTACCACGGGTGACAGTGGGACTGCACATTGCTCTGACAGGTAATTAGTTTTACTGGGAAGTGCAAGTGCCAAACCCCTGTGAGAGGCAACTGGAGAAGCTGCTGGGCTTGGGGACCTTCAGGGTACATTTAGGAAGGTGTGTTTTGAAAAGGTGGGAGTCAGGCTGAGTTTGGGAGGAGTAAATCACAGCAGACAAACACGATTACTCTCTAATGAAATAACTATCAGTGTGCATAGAGAAGGACCGACCAATTCCATAAATCTGGGTGGGGGTTTTTTCCATGTGGATTGTTTTGATGCAGTTTCCTACAATGAATTATCACACAGCCTTTTAGTCCTGACTTGTAACTGAGCTTTGCTGGGGTTAGAGGATGGTACCCCAAGAGGTGCCAGTTTTACACCAGCTTTGGACATCCTCTGCTTGACCTCTCCCTGCTCCCTGGTGGCACCGCATGCCATGATACACTAACCGGTGGCACAGGAACTGGGATGGTTTTCATGCCAGGTAAGAGGCAGCTGGAGGGCTTTATTCAATCCAGTTTGGCCTCCTGCAGTTAAACTGGGGGTTGGCACCTCATGCTCCATCCTTAGGGTGGGGCTGTCACTCACTGCCTTCAGAGGACAGGACAAGCAGAGGGAAAATCCTTATGGAAAGCTCTGCCATTCTGCCATCAGGAATTCCTGTAGACACAGCAATGTCCTGATCCTGAAGGGAAGGTGTCTGGCCATACCAGCTGAACTGGAAATGTCCTCTTGAATGTTTTGGCATGGACTCCTAAATGAAAGGCAGCTGTTATTCCCATGGAGTTATGGTGTGTTCCTGGGCAGCTTTCAGAGTCTGCCCTCATCAAGGGGCTTTGGACCAGACTCTCAAGAACCTGATGAAACACAGCACAAAGAAAGAACTCAGTAAACGAGAACAGGACAAGCCAAAGCTGCTGAGTCAATGAGAGAAATGAAAGGACTTACAGGGAAGGATGAAAAAATATTCCCAGAATCATTTAATCCCAGAATGGTTTTGGTTGGAAGAGAACCTAAAAATCATCTTGTTCCACGTGCTGAAAGAGCAGGGACACCATCCACTATCCCAGGCTGCTCCATCCAGCGTGGCCTTGGACACCCCAGGGATGGGGCAGCCACAGCTGCTACAGGGGGAGGAGCTGAGCCCAAGTGATGACAACAAAGGCTCCATTGTGGTTTTTCAGACTGATTCATCCCAATGGCCAGGAGACACCTTCCTCTCAAAAAAAAAAAAAGGGGAAAAAAAAGGCATGAAGTGTTTCAATCAATTCTCAGTGGTTTTTAAAATGAAATAAAACCAGGTAAAATTCTACAGAAGGCAAAAGATTTGATTCAGTTATTCAGTAAGACACTGACAGCCGTACATATTATCCCACTCTATTACTGCTCTGTCAAGGAATCATATAAACTAATAGCATTAAAATGAAGCCCCTATAAAGGGAGATAAAAGTGAGATGCAATTCACATTGTGAAATGTGGAATTTTGAGACAATTTTATACTGCTGAGAATTAAATGTGTTCCCAAAAAAATAACCTCTCCGGCAAAGGAAGAAAGAGAGAAGTGAAAATTGTTGCTTCACTGCCACCCACAGAACACAGCAGGTTTTTTGGTGAGGAGCCTTCACAAGCTGCTCGTTGGGTGTTTGCAAGAGAGGAGAAATCTGAAATAACTTCCAGTGCTGTGATCTCTGCTTATTCTGCCCTTTGTGTGTCACTGGTTAGGGTTAGGGTTAGAGTTAGGGTCTCACATGTCTCATATCCCTGCAGAGGCTGCCCAGTGGGAATCATGGAATCACAGAATCATGGAATCACAGAATCAGGGAATGCTTTGGGTTGGATGGGCCTCCAAGTCCATCTTGTTCCACCCCCTGCCATGGCCAGGGACACCTTCCACTAGACCAGGTTGCTCCAAGTCCTGTCCAACCTGGCCTTGGATTGTGGTTATTTTGGGGATAAATAGCATGTTTTGCAGGACAGGGAAGTCCTGTAATGGCCCAAGGATCCCTCCTGCTGCACTGCTGCATCCTGGCCAGGTACCCTCACCTCAAGCCCTTCTTTCTAAACAGAAACGGTTCCCAAATTCATAGGCAGCTCCAATGGAAGAGATCAAATCGTAGAAACGTGGAATTGGAATGCTTTGGGTTGGAAGGGACCTTAAAGATCATCCAGTCCCACCCCCTGCCACGGGCAGGGACACCTCCCACCAGCCCAGGTTGCTCCAAGCCCTGTCCAACCTGGCCTTGGACACTCCCAGGGATGGGGCAGCCACAGCTTCTCTGCCCAACCTGTGCCAGGGCCTGCCCATCCTCACAGGGAAGGATTCCTTCCATGTATCCCATTTATCCCTGCCCTCTGGCAGTGGGAAGCCATTCCCCTTGTTCTGGCACTTTCTACCCACATAAAGTATTCCTCTCCCTCCTCCCCTTAAGCCATTGGAGGGACCTTCAAGATATGTCCCAAGCCTTCCCTTATCCATGATGAACACTCCCAGCTGAAACACACATTCCAAAAATTAACAGGAAAATTGAGACACCAAGTGTCTGTTTACCAGAGTTTTTTCATCTTCAAAAGAAATAACAGCCTTATTAATTAGTGTCTGCAAAGTGTGAGACAGGAAATGCTGCTATTCTGCCCAGACAGGGCTGCACCCATGAATGTGAGACTCAGGCAGAGAGGGTGGTGCTGTGGCTGAATCCTGCCTCTGGAATTCTGGCCCCAGAATGCACAGGAACAGGAGCTCCACCCATGGGGTACGGACAGACTGGGAATGAGAGGCTGGAAAGCAGAGCCAGGAAAGGGCTCTGGGGGTCCTGGTCAGTGGCCAGTGGGCCATGAGCCAACAGTGCCCTGGAGCCAGGAGGGACATCCCTGCCCTGGGGGGCATCAGGGCCAGCATGGCCAGGCCAGGGAGGGGATTGTCCTGCTCTGCTCTGCACTGGGGCAGCCTCACCTGCAATGGGGGGCAGTTTGGGGGGACACAATGGAAGGGAGAGATTGAGCCATTGGAGGGTCTCCAAAGGAGGGACATAGAGATGGTTCAGGGCCTGGAGGGGCAGCGTGTGAGGACACTGAGGGTACTTGGTGTGTTCAGCTGCAGAAGAGGAGACTGAGGGGACACCTCATTGCAGGGACAACTTCCTGGGCAGGGGCAGAGGAGGGGCAGGCACTGATCTCTGCTCTGTGGGGACCAGGGACAGCACCCAGGGAAGGGCTGGAGCTGTGTCAGGGCAGGGTCAGGTTGGATCTCCGGAGAAGCTTGTTCCCCCAGAGGGTGGTGGGCACTGAGCAGGCTCCCCAGGGCAGTGGGCACAGCCCCAAGGCTGCCAGAGCTCCAGGAGTGTTTGGCTGATGCTCTGGGGCACAGGGTGTGACTCCTGGCGATGGTCCTGTGCGGGGCCAGAAGCTGGACTCGCTGATACTTGAGGGTCCCTCCCAGCTCAGCATTCCCTGTGATCCCCTGATACCCCATGACAAGCACCAGTCTCCCACTAGGCCTCTGTTCTGTGGGACAGGTATTGACAGACAGAGTGCTCTGAGCTGAACTCCACCAGCACACAGGAGCTGCTCCAATTCTCTGTAATTAGTGGATATAATTGCCGCAAAGGTGAAGAGGGGGTTGTTTTAAGAGCTGTCATTTTGCATTACTGCTCACCATGCTGTACCTCCAAACATTCTGGCCTTGTTTTCCACCATTTCCCTTCCCAGGGCTGTGTGGGCTCTGTGTGCTCTCCTGGGAACGAGAGTCTGTTCTTCCCACCTCAAGATGAGAGAGTTCCTCTGGAAACACTTTTGACTTGTTTAATTTGCATCCTGTCACTGTGAAACCCACTTTCCACTGAAGTTTTGTTTTTATTGGGTTTTTAGTTGATGGATGCACGAATTCTGCAGTCCAGGAGGCATCTTCAGTTGGCCTCTGGGGTCTCTGGATGCCTCTGGGTCAGACGAGACGTGAGCTGGTTTAGTCTCATCCCGAGGTTTTTTCATCTAGTTTCTAAGTCTTCCAGCTTTCTCATCTCATTTAGACATTGCTCCCAGTTTGAAGGCTCTGAATTAGCATAAAGAGCAAAAGGGAAGATATAAAAGCAAGAAGGAGACATCTAAAGATCTCCCCAAAGCCACTGGGGAGTGGGCAGAGACAAGGCCCTGGAGCTGCCCGTGCCTTTGGCATACCCTGAACATCCCAGAGCATCCAGCTTTGCTGAGGGTCACTGTGCATTTCTTGACATGTTTCCCCTTCATCATGCCATGCTGGGTGCCCCGAGCCATGGCACTGGTGGCAGGCACTGTGCCCTGGGGCTGAAGGCAGGGACTCTTCTCCTTGGATTTGGATGCTCCGCCTTGAGAGTGAGCTCTGAACTCCCCAAAGGCATCTCTGCCAGTCCTGACAGCACAGTGGGTGCCCAGAAGTACTTTTCCATCTCCCAGAGAGCTTCTGCCAGTGTTGGTGATCCATGTGGGCACCAACCCAGAAGTGTCACATCAAACAACACTTTCCCAATGACTTCACTGGGCTGTAAATCAAGTGAAGAAAGAAAAGCCTAAGAACTGATCTTTATGTATTTGAAACTGAGGATGTCTTGGCTTCCTTTAAATGATCCAGAATAAACAGGTTGATGGTAAGGAAAGTGGCCCTTCAGTGCTGCTGCCTGGATGAAACCTTGGCTGCTGCCATTTGGCTGAAAAATATAAATGGGCCTTTTGGCCACTGGAATTCCATGATGACCAAAGTAACCTGAACTTTTTACAGGAAAAATGCCTGTGCCTTCAGCCTTGTGAAGTTTTGCCCCAGCTTGAAGTTAGAATCACAGAATCATAGAATCTTCTGAGTTGGAAGGAATCCAACTTTATTGCCTCATCCTTCTGCTTATCTATTGTTTTTACATAAACTTCAGTATAAAGGACTACAGGGGGAATTTCTTCAAATAGAGTCAGAAAGAAGAGAGACTGGCAAGGCTTTCCTGGAAAGGAGCATGAGGGATGTAAGTAGTGGGAAAAGATGGATCCAAAGACAGGAGTGCCAGTGGTAAAGCTGTTCCCAGTCTCTCTGGGCCTGCTGGAGTGGTTTTGGCAGTGTCTGCAAACTCCTCTGGCTCAGCCTCAGATGTGCTATTTGCAAATATTTGTCAGCAGGTTTGTGTTTGCTCAGATGTTTTGGGAGGGGCTGTTTGCTTTTATTCATTCATGAATTGGGTCGTTTGTGCCTGACCAAATATTTGCTTTTCATCATTCATTATTTGCAATTCATATGTTGAGGGGGGTAATTTGCCGTCCTCTATTCTTCCTCTCTCCAAAGTTCCACTTTGGATCCTCAGAACTGAAGTCAGTCCTAAGGGGCAGGTGTTGCACTTCATGTCAAACAGCTGCAAACAAAGGGAACTTGGGAGAGGGAGCACAGAAATGGCTCAGCTGTGATAAATGCTCTGAGAATGAGGTGGAGGAAAGGCCATGAAATAGCAGAGTTTTCTTAAAGTTGACTTGATAAGTAGGTTTTGGGGAAAAAAATAATATAAGGAGAAAATAATTCAAGGGTACTTGTGGTAGTAGCACAAGTGAACTGTATTGAGTGGATTGGGTCAAACCAGCCCAGTGCAGAGAAGATGCTCAGTGAAAAGTGGAGAGAGTGGAAACTGGGTCAACTTGGGGAAAAAAAACATCATGAGGAAATAATAGGAGCTTTTACAGGTATAAAAAGAAAGGGTAGGGCAGGAGAAGAGAGAGAAACAATCAGCAGGGGACACGAGGAGTGCTGAGAGATCCTTCTCTGTGCACCTAAGAGGGGAGAGAAAGCACCCAAGGGAGGACACAAAGGAAAGTGTTTGATGCTTTTCCTCTGTCTATTCAGAAAGCTGCACTGCCCAGGCAGAGTGGCCAAACTGTGGGAATCAGGGTGGAACAGGGAAAGCAGTGGAGAGTTACCTGTCTGTGATTCCCACATGTCCTGAACCTGGCGCAGATCAGCCCTGAGTGCTTCAGGCAGGTCTGAGTTTCTCATTCCTGTCCCAAGAGCACCTGGAGAAGGAGTGCATCTCTGGAGGCCTGGAGAAGACCAAGACAACGGCCTTGCAAGGAGGGATATCCACAGGTCTCAGAGGGTAATTGAGGCTGGAAGGGCCCTCAGGGGGTCCCTGGTCCTGTCTCCTGGTCAGAGCAGGGTGAGCCACAAAACAAGATGAGTTTAGTCAGGGCTTTATACAGGTTGGGCCTGGAGACCTCCACAGAAGGATCTGCTCCAGGGAAGAGGTCAGAGCCCCAGGGTTAGTTGTAATGATGCTGAAAAGTCTCTTTTCTTGTCTGGCATCTTTAAGGGTTCACAACCCCAATCTTTAACTCTGCAGTAATTTGCAAATGAATATTTTGAAGTCTACAATTTGAATTTTGTGGCTTTGGTTTGGTTTGTGGTGTTTTTTCATAAGGACCATTTATGGATTATGATCACATAAGTGAAACACCTTTTCCAGGGTGACTTTACAGTCTCCATCCCTCTGAGATGGGCAGTCTGGATCTGTCCAAGTCTACAGTGATCGTGAACAGACACTTGTCTGACACTGAAACTCAAACCCAAGGGCTACCTCCATCAGATTTCTCTCAGAAATAGATTAAAACACAGCACAAAAACCCATAGCTTTCTCTCCATCCTAAAGAACAGACAACTTGGAAGTTTTTCCCTTTGTTTTGAAACATTTCCAAACAGGTACAAAGTCCATCTCCACCTGGAATCCCCCAGCATCCAAAAGCCTTTCTGAGGTGATAATCTCCTGCATGAATCTCTTCTCACATCTGGGCTGTTTTGTCTCCCCAAGCTCCTGAAGTAGCTTTCCTTGCTTCCCTTTTAGTGACAGTTTGTCTCACAACAGCCCTAAGAAACCAGGGAAGGTCCTGCTGGCACTGCCTCCAGATGCTCCCTGGAGGAGCAGGAATTGGCCACATTCCAACCTGCAGGGATTTCATCTGAAGTGAATGAGCTTGTAAAAAACCACCGGCATCTGCTGCAGATTATCCAATTTCTGTCCCTCTTTCATTTACCAGCCAGGGCTGGGGCAGCTGGGCCTCCTGCCGTACCAGTTGGAGGAGCTTTGAGGCCCTTTAAGAACCATTTGGAGTGTGATTTCTGTGCTCCTTCCTCGCTCTCTGCCCAGCTCAACCTGCTGTGGGTTTAGGTGGTGGCCCCAGGATAGGAGTTGTCTGTCCAGCCCTTCTCCCTGCCAGAGCAAACTCACTCCTTTAACCTCTGGAGAAAAGAGCAAAGCTGTGGTTCTGCTGCACCCTCTGTGCCTCAGCCCTGCCTTCCCACCTGCCTGGGCAGGGATGTGGTTTGCATGCTGTTCCATCACTAGAACTGAACTGCAGCTTTGCAGTAGCATCTGGCCTTTGGGGTGAGGTGGTCCTGGATCCATGGGGCGCTCTGGCATTCCACACTGACCTGTCTGCTCCTCAATGCCCACACTAAGGACCAGGCAACGTGCTTATGCATGTTCAGCAGGGCTGCAGCCCCACTGCTGGTGTCTGGCTCAGGAGGCTGAAGCTCCTGTCCAGTTCCAACCACCAGAGTTTCACCACCTCATCTCCACACAGCATTCCCACCACAGAATCCATCCCTCTCCACCAGCCTTTCCTGAGCTCTCACTCTTCCCTTTTAAAAGGCAGGGCCACACATTCAGCTCTTTGAAGTTCATTTTCTTACCTGTTTAAGGAGCATTTCTGAGGAACAGAGAAATGTGAAGCTTCCAAGCACAGGAGCAGTTAAGGCTCAGAGCACAGTTTTATAGGCTGGTGCTGGCATGGGCCCATTCAAATATATTTTGACATACAACATGTTATTCTCTCCAAAGCAGTTGGTCTCTTTATTTATTTAGTTAGAGTGAAGGATTCATTCCCTTGTTGACTAACAGGAGACCAAGGATTCCCACATGCAGCTGAGCCCCTGCACTTCATTCTCTGCTGCTGAAATTGTTTTCATCCATTCTGGAGCTATTGCACTTCATTCCTCCCCAATATATTTTTATTTGTATATAAAATAAAAATGTGACAGCACATTGAACGTTAAGAAGTGGATAAATTCATAAATTACTTTTATACAGCATAGCTGATATGGCTGTGCTGCTCTGGCCTTAACCAGTGCACAGCCAGAGAGATGGGGAGCTGAGCTTTAGGGTCACATTGGGCCCCCCCAGAAGGGGTGCACAAAGCTGTCCTGGTTCAGCAACCGGGATCACTGTGTGGGTGTGACCAAAGCTGGGCATTCTACACCCTCTATTCATTTCCCAAGAACAATGGCCCATTGGCAGCAGCTGCCCAGGGCACAGCTGAGCCCTCAGCCTGGCAGCTGGCCGGGAAAGAAGCCTGGCAGAGGAGCTGGGAGAACTCCCCTCCAGGGACTCCTTGGCACCTCCACACCCACCTGAGGGCTCAGCTCTGCTCAGGGGCCAGCAACCATTCCAAAATCCCCCCTGACTCCCACAGTCACATCCTCCACTCTGGAACTCCCTGCCCTGGGGGACCCACTGGGGGCTCCCACCTGAACCTGAGGGGAGAGAATCTTGGAGTTTGGGGTCTTGGGGTCCACTCGTCAGATCCAGAGGAGGATCAGAACCTGGACAGGGGGAGCCCACCACTCTCCACCAGACTGTGCCATCATCTGCACCAACAGGTTTTTCACCTCCTTTTCCTTTGGACTCGGGGGAACCACGTGGGGCTCAGCACAGGGGCCACCAAACCCCACTGTGTTTGTGCCCCAGGGGGCTGGGTTCCATTGCTGGGTTTGGGGGTTAAACCTAATTTCTTCTTGTTCCATTGCATTTATTGTAATATTGTTATTAAATTGTGACTGACTTATAATCTCTTTTGTGTTGGGTTCATTTCTCCTGCCTGTTTACCTTTAGACCAGCACAAAAGCACACTAAAAACCTAAAAACCCCTTCCAGCCTCCAGGTACCACACACTTCTGGGCAGGAATATCTTTAGAACACCAGTGTTGCCCTTGGAGCCCTGCTGGGATTGGGGGATACACCCCAGCTGGTGAGTCCTAAACCCTCTTGTGCATCCACGTCTCATTGGCACACCTGGAAATCACGTGGAGCTATTTCTGCATGTCAGGAGATGTTCCTACTGTAGAACTGGAACCCTGGCAAGTCATGGTGGGATTGGTGGCTCTGAAGACCTCTCATGTGCTGAGTTGGAAAAGACACACAAGGATCAGCGATCCCAGCTCCTGGCCCTGCTCAGGACCATCCCCAGGAGTCACACCCTGTGCCCCAGAGCATCAGCCAAACACTCCTGGAGCTCTGGCAGCCTTGGGGCTGTGCCCACTGCCCTGGGGAGCCTGCTCAGTGCCCACCACCCTCTGGGGGAAGAGCCTTTCCCTGAGATCCAACCTGTCCCTGCCCTGACACAGCTCCAGCCATTCCCTGGGTGCTGTCCCTGGTCCCCACAGAGCAGAGATCAGTGCCTGCCCCTCCGCTGCCCCTGCCAAGGAAGTTGGACTTGCAATGAGGTCTGTCCTCAGTCTCCTCCAGCTGAACACACCAAGTACCATTAGAGGTGCTGAGAAGAAGGCAGCCAGGAGGGAAGGATGTAAAGCTGATTTGGGTTTGTCGGGGATTTTTGGTTGTCTCATTTTGTTTGGTTTTGTTTGAGGTGTTTTTTTCCCTTCTTGTTTGCCATTAGAATTCCCAGATCATTTCTGAAGTGTTTGTCAAGCCCTTTGATGTTCTCCATGAAAGGCACAGAGCAATGCAAATGATCCCATTAGCATTATTATTATTAATATTTGCATTATTCCCACAGCCTGAGGCCGCTTCTGCAGAACTGGTACCACCCAACACCCTGGGCAGAGCTGAGCACAGGGAAGAGGGATCTGCAGGACAGACAGCCCTGGAAAACAGCTCCAGCAGGACAGATATGGAAGCAAACCAGGAGCAGAGCCCAGATTTCTCCCTCCCTCTCTCCCCCACTTCAGCAGCTCAGCCAAAAATACTCATTTTCAGCTTTACCTTTTCCCAGCGGTGAAGACAACGAGGGAGAGGAACTTCTTGCAGCGGAACAGCCAGAGGCAGGTGGAAAAGGAGGATTTATTTTTGGATTGCTGTTAAGGAGGTGAAGGTCAGGAGAGCCATTTGTAAGAGCTGGATGAGGTTCCCACCAAGAGTGGAGTCTAAACTCTGTAGAAACACCCCCCAGCACTTGCTCAAGAGCGTGGAAGTCTCCCCCCACCACCCACCCCATCTTGGATTTGGGAGTGTAAATGGCTGAGAAAAAATTTCCAGTCTATGCAAGAAACATAACAAACAGCATCTACTTCCAGTGTTTCCATGACATGCTCCCCAAGTCCTGGGAGCCTTCTTGCTGCAAGTCAAACACTGAACTCTGGCTGCTCCTGCAAGCTCATGGCAAAGGTGTCAGAACCTCGGATCGACGGCTCCTGCATTCTGGGACAACAGGAGCAAAGCAAGATCATCCCAGCCCAGGCGTGCTGGAGGCCACAGACAGCCACAGAGTGTCTGCAGAGTTTGGCAGTGCTCTTTGCAACACAAAAATACTCCTGTGGTTTGGGCTAAATTAGCATTTTCTTCAGCGTTTTTCAGCTTTCCTGAGAAAACCGACACAAACTTCTCCAAAAAAAAAAAAGGGGGAAATAAAGAGGGAGACTTTGCAAGGGAATCAATTTGTTTTCCAAGTTTCTTGATGTTTTTACAAAACAGACCCCATTTTCCATGAGAAACCATAACCAAAGGAATTTATAAGTGATCAGAATCCAGACTTGCTATGGACGAACTACTTTCCCAAGCAGAGCTGTCTTGGGAGGAGGAATTGCACCTCTCCTGCTTGCTCTGTTTGTGAGGTCCTCAACATGAAAGCCCTCCTTTCCCCTGGGGACATCTCCCCCAGCCAGGCAAGGCAGCTGGACCTGTCCTTGGCTCCAGAACTGGGCACGAGAGGAAGCAACACCAACCTTTCACTGCATTTTATTCCAATAACAGTGAAGTGAGGAAAAACAACCTGCTTTTCAGGCCTTAGGCTGTTTAGACAGCAAGTAAGTGCTCTTTGGTTCTTAAGCAAAGTGTTTGAGTTTTCTGTCATTCATCTTTTCATCACAAAAGTATTTTCTTTTTTTTTCCCTGTGAAAAGATGAGTATTTTCAGGAGAAATGAAATTGTGCTGAAAACACACCAAAGGAATATTTTGATACGAAAAATACAGCCTGGAACTTGCTGACATTCAGCAAATCTCCAGGTTCCAGCAGCAGGACAGGACCCAGAGGCAAATGCTGCCCTGATGGGAATGGGGCAGGATGGGACTGCCAAAATACCACCATGGGGGCTTGGCCAGAGGTGGATGGGAGCCCTCCAAGGCTCCTGGGCTGAAGGGCTTGGGTTCTTCATTTTTATTCTATCCACACTTGAGATTAACAGAGAAAAAAAGCTTTGGATTAGACAGGTTTCCTCTAATGCCTCTCCTGCAGCTGGATATGTTTCCAACCTCAGGGATTCCCCACCCCTGGAAGCATCCAAGGCAGGGTTAGGGCAACCTGGGCTAGTGGAAGGTATCCCTGCCCAAGGCAGGGGGTGGAACTGGATGGGCTTTGAGGTCTCTTCCACCCCAACCCTTTCCATGATTCAGTGCCACTCTGGGTCATTCCCAGCCTTCAACCCTTCAGCACATTGGAAAAGGGGAAGCAGAGACCACCCTCTGAATCCCAAATTGCAACTAAACTGCACGGGCCACACCTGTCCCCGCAAGGAGATCTGTGCTGGGTTTGGGCTCATCACTCGAGTGCCCAAGGGACCTCTGCTCAGAAGGCTCCTGTTATTTATAAGGTGGGAGAATCTGAGAGGTTTTGAACTGGGATTTGGTGCTGTCCAGGCTGGCTCCATTCCCTCTGTCCATGAGGAGCTGCATTTAACAGGTCTCCTGGGACATGGACATCTCAGGGCCCCTTGTCAACTTACGTTTCAACAGGTCCAAAGCAAACAAGACTGGAGCCAAATCCATGCAGAATGCCTGGAATGCCTCTGCTCTGCTCTCGTTTGCTTTCCCTCTAAGGAAGAGCCACAGTAAGGAAGGATTTGGGTCCAGGTGGACTTGATGTTTGAAACCCCACATTGTAGTTCCCCATTTTCTGGTTCAGGCTATTCATAGAATATTTGAGAGCTGCCTTTATTTAATGGCTGTGACCACACAGGTCACTGGAAACATCCACTGTGCTTTTTTCCTCCTAAGCACTTTTTTTCTCAGTTTATGATGTATCATAGGATCCCAGGGTGGGTCAGGCTGGAAGGAACCACAGTGGCTTGTGTGGACCCACCTCCTGCTCCAACAGGGCCATCCCAGGGCACATGGCACAGGATTGCATCCATGTGGTCCTGGAATATCCCCAGTCGGGAGACTCCATGCCCTCTCTGGACAATCTGTTCATTGCTTGGTCACTGCATAGTAAAGTTCTTCCTTGTGTCCAGGAGAAACTTCTGGGCATCAGTTCCTGCCCGTTCCTCTTGTGCCATTGCTGGGCCCCTGAGCAGAGCCTGGTCCATGCTTTGCCCCCTCCCTGTAGGCACTGCCAGCCATGGGGAGGTCCCTCTCAGGGTCTTCTCTGGAGGCTGAACAGCCCCAGCTCCCTCAGCCTTTGCTGCTCCCAGAGCTGCTCCAGCCCTTCAGCATCTCCACAGCCTGTGCAGGACCTGCCCCAGGAGCTCCATGTCCCTGTGTGCTGGGGAGCCCAGAGCTGGACACTCCAGATGTGCCTGCCAGGGCTGGGCAGAGGGGCAGGATCCAAGTGCTGAACCAAAGGCAGCTGAACCATTTCCACCAAGGGCTATTTTACCGGCAGAAGGAATAAACTTGCACATCCATGGCAGCTCTGGCTCACTGTGAGTGCTGCTGACAGTGCCAGAACAGGGCAGAGGTGCTTTGCTTGCACACTTACGGATCTGGCAGGCAAAGGAGGAGAGTGGGAATAAGCTAAAAAGGGCAAAAAGGGCTGTTCGTGTGCTGCACAGTAACACTGTGTTCTACATCCTGAGCAGGGAAGGAAAAGAGCTTGCACAGCAAAGGAATGTGCCTCGTTTAAACCCAGCAAAGACCCCAGGAATCCATCCTGGAGAGGCACAAGACTGTCAACAAGAGAAGTTCATAACCCTGGAGCGAAAGAAAGAGCCCATTAGTTCTCTGAGAAAGTGCTGAGGGCAGAGCTGGCCCAGGGGGCTCCTGGGGAATCGATAGGACTCTGGTAGCCCCTCCTGCAGCACAGTTCTCCCTCAGCCCACCAGGACTGAGAGATCTTTCATCAGCCTTTCCTCCACAGTTCCTGCTCACATGGCTGAGTGGCAAAGGTCAGACATAAATATTACAGATGAGGAAACAGAAAGATCTGTAAGTGAGATTAGGAAGCAGCATTGCTGAGGGACACGGGGGTTGCAAGAGATGTTTGCAACGTTCCTGCAGCACAGGAGCCTCTGCTTGTGCAGGGAGGGACCTGCTGGGCTGTGCCTGTGGGCTCAGGGCAGCTCAGGGCCCTCCCTGCGAGGGGCTGTGTCCAGACCAGCAGAGTCTGGGGGAATTATGCCTTGGAACCCCACAGAAGCAAAGGGCTGATGGACTTCCAAGCTGTATTCACACCACTATCCCCCACCAGCCACTGCAAAGGAGGGTATGGAGCGTGGAGAGATCAAGGACATGTGTCCTACTCCACAGAGAAATTCAGAGTTGCAGAATCACAGAACCTGCTGAATTGGAAGGGGCCCACAAGAATCAGCGAGTCCAGCTCCTGGCCCTGCACAGAATCATCCCCAAGAGTCACACCCTGTGCCCCAGAGCATCATCCAAACACTCCTGGAGCTCTGGCAGCCTTGGGGCTGTGCCCACTGCCCTGGGGAGCCTGCTCAGTGCCCACCACCCTCTGGGGGAACAACCTTTCCCTCAGATCCAACCTGACCCTGCCCTGACACAGCTCCAGGCCATTCCCCGGGTGCTGTCCCTTGTCCCCATAGAGCAGAGATCAGTGCCTGCCCCTCCTCTGCCCCTCCTGAGGAAGTTGTACCTGCAGTGAGGTCTCCCCTCAGTCTCCTCTTGTCCAGCTGAACACACCAAGTACCCTCAGTGCCCTCACACACTGCCCCTCAGGTCTCTTCCCCATCTCCATTGCCCTGACAGCCAGGAAGGCTCTCCACACTTTGGACAGAGTTTGTGATGCCAGAAAAAAAGACTTAAGGATACAAGGAAAGGCCCTTAGATTTTAACAGCACTCTCAGGCTCAGAGGGGTTGTTGGAGTGTCTTGTGCAGGGACAGAGGTTGGACTAATGATCCTTATGGGTCCCTTCCAACTCTGGATGTTCTGTAATTCCATGTTTCTATGATGTCTCAGTGGTGCAGAGCTGAGGGTTCCACAGCAACCAAACCCTTTGCTGAGGGACACCCACTCCCAGGGCTGGCAGACAGGGATGCTGCTCTTGCTGAAGACTGTAGGACTTGACCACCAGGGCCAGTTAATGCCCAAGGACCACAAGGCAGGTGGGACTCATACAGAGCATGATTTGCACCTAGTCTGGGGGTTCATCATCCCAATCCACACCCGGATTCACAGTGCACCTCTAAAAGGAGCAGCCAGCCCTGTTGCTACTTCTACTTAATGACAGCCTGGATTAATTAGGAATCATGAAAATCTGATGGCTCTGCAAGGGCTCTGAACTTCTGCTTAATGTTTTACTCTTGTAATTTAAGCACAGGAGCCCTAAGAGAATCACCATCTTTAATGACCACATCATCATCATCATGAATTCATTAACAGGGGATGGGACCAGGGGGATCTCAGAGATGAACAACAAAGGCATGAGCAATATGTGCTTGGTGATTAGCCCAGGCTGGTGTTGCCCACCACCTCCTGGGCACCCCAAGGGCACTCAGCTTGCACAGCTCTGAAGGGTCCTTGTCTGCACATCGATGTGTCCCATCCCAGCCAGCCCTTGGGGGCATCTTTGTCTTGCCGGGTGGCAGAGGAGAAAGCAGAAATCCAGGCTCAAACACAGGCCAAGACATGGCCCTAAAACTGAATTATCCTCTTAGAATTAATTGATGTAATGGTCCCATCAAAGTGCCATTATTTAATGGTCTGGGATTGATTGCTTCTGTTTCCTATTATTCCATCCCTTACCCTGCCAGGAATAAAAGCAGTCAATGACTTTTAAGCCCATAGCAAATGCCACTTTTTGTCCTCTTCCCTGGGAGTGCTGCAGGGATAGTGAGAGTGGCTCTGGACTGCAATGCTGTGACAAGGACCCTTAATCTCCTCCGTCAGACTCCAAGGTGGGGATGAGCTCCAAAGATAACCACATACATGACAGCCTGTCTGGAAGCACAAGCTGCTCCAGTCCAGCCCATGACAGAGTACAACTGAGAGGGCTGATAAATAATTGACTATGGTGGTGATTAATAGAAGTGTCACAGAGCCCAGAAACCTTGTGCAGCTCTGGATCCAAGGTCTCTGCAGGGATGGAAAAGCTTCTCATCCCTGGTAAGATCAGAATCTCCTGAAGGCTGGGGACAGTCAGCAGGGACAGGGAGTCCTAATGTGCCCCACAGATCTCCTCTGTGCCCTGCCATCACCTGTATGTGGAAATGCTGAGTTAGTTTATTTTTAGACTCAGGTCAAACCCGTGGAGAATCCTCGTGGTTTACTGTAAAATTAACTGCAGCCCATGCCTGTTACCTGTTCTAGTGCTCAAAATCATAGAATAGCTTCTCCTGAGCTGAAAGGGACCCCCAGGGATCATCCAATCCAACCCCTGGCCCTGCACAGACACCCCAACAATCCCACCCTGTCCCTGAGAGCATTGTCCAAACCCTCCTGGAGCTCTGGCAGCCTTGGGGCTGTGCCCACTGCCCTGGGGAGCCTGGTCAGTGCCCACCACCCTCTGGGGGAAGAACCTGTCCCTGATACCCAACCCCTGACACAGCTCCAGCCATTTCCTGGGTCCTGTCACAGCTCACAGAGAGCAGAGATTGGAGCTGCCCCTCCAATCCCAACCCCTGGAAAGTGTTTCCCCTGGAACTGGTGGTACTCCAGGTGTGCTGGGTTAAATTTCTGTTCACAGCAGCACATCTCTCATGTGCAGGTCAGGCTTTATATGGACCAAGTGCTGGCCCCTGATCATGTGCATTCCCTCGGTGAGAACAAAACCAGGCCTGAAGGTGCTGTGGCTGAACCCTGCCCAAGGCAATGCAGAAGGCATTTGCTGTGTCAGCAGTGGGACCACGAAGAGGGGGGTTGGTCTTTGTATCCCATGGGAAATGGGCACAGCCACATTCCCAGTTTAGAGCTGAGAGGTGGATAAAGCAATGATGGAGATGAGATAGCCAGAAAGAGCTGAGAGTGGATGGGGCCACAGCTTCCACTTGGGCCATGTCTCCTCCTTGGGTGCACTTGGGATTTTACAAGGCACAACTAGTGAGGGAGACAAAGATTAATGAGGAAAAATTCTGTAATCAAATAAGGCCTGAGAAAAGACAAAATATTTTTTCCTTGCCCACTGCTACTCCAAGGAAGTGCAGAAGTCTTGAGTGATGATACCCAAGGCAAAGGAATTTCTCCTGCTGTTGTTTCAGTCTTCACTGAGAGTTCATGACAATGACACAGTTAACAAACAGCTCTGGTGACAAAGGGGCCAGAATTTATTCTGCAGCAGAGGGAGAATGGGGGAGAGAGCACTCAGGGCCATTAGAGGATCTCAAATTGCCTGGGCCTGCCAGCAGTCTCTGTGTGGTGCTTAGAGGAGGCTGAATCAATCTCAGAGCAGTTGGCTTTTATCTTTGGATGTGTGTGGAGAATGGGTAAAAGTTTGGGGGTCTGGAAAAAATAAATGCAAAGCCCATTTTTTTTTTTTAAAAAGAAATGATGAAATGGGACCCAACCAGCTGCCTGAAATACCTGGAAAAAAAATAGGGATGTATTATCAGGCAAACTGCTCATGAACACCTGGGAGATAACGAGCTGGGGAATTACAGCCAGGTTTGATTTGTCAAGAACAAATCACATAAAATCAATTTAATATCCTTTCATGGCAGCCAAACAGGCCTTATGCTCAGGTGAGCAGTGATGGATGTCATGTATCATGATTTCAATGAAGAGGAAAAATCAGCTGCCCCAGGGACAGAGTAGGGAATGCTCAGCACTACCAGAAACCATCCTGTGGTCAGGTGGGTCAGGAGCACAGCAGGGGGGTCCACAATGGATGGGGAAGGACAGACACTATTCTGGAAGCGGGACACTGGTGCCTGCTCCACTCAACACATCCAGGGTTTGCCTGGACACCTGAGCCTGGATGTGTCAGCCTTTCCTGGTTCAGCAACCAGGACCACTGTGTGGGTGTGACCAAAGCTGGGCATTCTACACCCTCTGTACCATTTCCCAGCAACTGTTCCCAATGGCCCATTGGCAGCAGCTGCCCAGGGCACAGCTGAGCCCTCAGCCTGGCAGCTGGCTGGGAAAGAAGCCTGGCAGAGGAGCTGGGAGAACTCCCCTCCAGGGACTCCTTGGCACCTCCACACCCACCTGAGGGCTCAGCTCTGCTCAGGGGCCAGCAACCATTCCAAAATCCCCCCTGACTCCCAGAGTCACATCCCCCACTCTGCAACTCCCTGCCTTGGGGGAGGCACTGGGGGCTCCCACCTGAACCTGAAGGAATAGAATCTTGGGGTTTTGAAGACCTCAGGGAACCACTGGTTGGATCCAGAGGAGGATCAGAACCTGGACAGGAGGAGCCCACCACTCTCCACCAGACTGTGCCATCATCTGCACCAACAGGTTTTTCACTTCCTTTTCCTTTGGACTCGGGGGAACCACGTGGGGCTCAGCACAGGGGCCACCAAACCCCACTGTGTTTGTGCCCCAGGGGGCTGGGTTACACTGCTGGGGTTTGTGGGTTAAACCCAATTTCTCTTTGTGCCATTGCATTTATTGTAATATTGTTATTTTATTAAACTGTAACTCTGAGTTATGATCTCTTTAGTGTTGGGTTCGTTTCTCCTGCTGATTTCCCTTTAAACCAGCACACAGCCTTGGCTCAAGAAGGAGGTGGATGAGTTTGAAGGTGCAGAGTGGGAGCGATCGTTGGTCTAGAAAACATGATCTTTGAAGGAAATAAGAACTGTCATCACTGCAAGCAAGGAGGTGATGAAGGGAGACGTGATGCCACTTGTAATTGGACTAAAGGCAGCTGCAGAGGTGAAGAAGTACCTTGTCATTTAAGTTTAGAACAAGAAAGAAAGGGGTGGAGTTGTGGCAAAGGGTGTATTATGAATAGATAATTATGGAGAAATACTTGGGGAAAATTTCCCATGATGAAGGAGAGAGGGGCTTTTTTAAGATCTCTTTCACTGGATGTTTTGCTGCAAAGGTCTGAGCTGACCACAATGAGATTATCTTGGTTTGTGGCAGGGGGTGAGGGAAATACCACCAGGCAGCTTCTTCCAGCCCTGAGTGCTGTCATTCTGTGACACTGTTGCACCACAGAAGGATCTGCCACAGATTGGAACTGAGCACAATAAAACCTGATGGGCTCCTGTTTCTGAGACACCACAGACTTCTCAGGATGTGGGAGTCACTAGAAATCTGTGAATGGCCTTATCTTCTGCCCCTCCCTTCTGGGTGCTTCACGTCAAGGCTTCTTCTCTTTCCACCTCTTGCTCAGAAATGTTCATTTGGCGCATTATGTGTTGGCTGGTGCAAGGGTCTGTACCAGCTCTGTGACCTGCCCCAGGGCTCTGCCCAGGTACCAGGGTTTCAGCTGGCATAACCTTGGGGTTTAGCAATTTGCTCAAAGAATGAGAGATAAAATCCCCTTTATTTGAAAGCTCCAAAATCTGTGAATTTGCATAAAGAAATAAATCAGCTTTCTTTATTTGCTGGATTCGATATAACTTAATTGGAGGATGAAGGTGATCACTTGGACTGTACAAACAGAGAATTGTAGGTGGGAATTGCAGTGCCAGGCACAGCCCCAGGTGTGTAGGTGAGTGTTGCAGGAGTCACTGGGCTGGTTCTTACCTGGCCAGGAACTTCTGGGCATTTTTCCTCTTCATAAAACCCCAAAATGGTTTGGGTTGGAACAACCTTAAAGCCCACCCAGTGCCATCCCTGCCATGGGCAGGGACACCTCCCACTGTCCCAGGTTGCTCCAAGCCCTGTCCAACCTGGCCTTGGACACCTCCAGGGATAGGGCAGCCACAGCTTCTGTGGGTATCCACAACTTCTTTCTTCTTGCTGTCCATCCTTGTTGACTTTCTTCTCATGGACCAGAGTCCATGGGAGCAACCAAATGAAATCAGTGGAGGTTTTTCTGCAGCACAGGCATGAAAGGAGTTTTGTCTTACAGCACCGCACAGAAAATAAGATTAATAAGGACAAATGGGTCATTTTACAGGAGTGGGCTGGGGGTGCACGGAAATGGATGAGTCACCAGGTCTGACTTGCCACCCTGTGACATCACAGTGATGCTGTTTCAGCTCCGAAGGTGTCAGCAGCGTGATGTAGGATAATGCAGCCCTGAGCTCAGGTGTCCTTTGCCACAGGATGGAGGGGAGGGGAAGGAGTGGGCTGAGTGTGCCCTTGGTCTGGTGCCACCCTGTGCAACTGTGAATAGCAAAGTAACCACGGGAAACACAAATCACATCCTGCAGCTCAGGTGTCAGCACAGACACTTCCTGGAAGTGAATTGCTGTGGGATTGCCTTTGGCTTGCCATGAGTCACTAAAGTGCCACGAGGGCATGTGAGGTCCCAGAGTGTCCCCACCAGAGCTGCCAATGCTGGTACTGAGGGTGCTCACTGCCCTGGGCTCTGGCAAGAGAAACCCAGAGTGGCAAGTGGGGGTGAACTGAAGCCAGGATTTTATTGTTTGTGTTCCTCAGACTGTGTACACCTTCCCTTAAAACACAGCACCCTGAGGTACACCCTGACCACAGCTGGAAAGATCTGGCACTTTGCAGGCTCAGACATGAGCCAGGACACTTTCTAAAGAGTGGCAGAAATGGAAGAGGAGTTGATGTCTGTCCTACCCTGAGAGAGAAGGGCAGTGATGTGCCAACAGCAGTCCTTCACCTCCTTCGTTCCCTCCCTGGTGCCCTGTGCATTAGGCTCTATGACTATGATTTCTTTCCCTGCTCTTATTTTTTTTCTCTTCTTTGCTCTTCTCTTTTCTTCTTTTTCCTTGTCCTGTTCCTTATCTCTGCTGCAATGAAATAATCCAGTGCAGTCAGGCTGAGCATCAGCAGGAGGGCAGGATCCAGACCTCATTTGTTGAGGGAAGGTTCTGATTTGTTCTTTGTCCCTGTTCTAATTTACTCTGGGAGTGAGCAGGTTAATTGTGTGCTACACAGAGCTTTGAGCTCCCTGATTGAAGGTGCTGTTGGGAGCCAAGTGTTGCTGTGGCTCCGATTTAGTCCAGGGTGATAAATTATGGGCAGATATGAGACAAGAATATTGAAGTTTGCAGCCTGGTGAACTTGTACTTGCTCTCCAGCAGAGAAAATTCGGCGTCTCCCTGGTGCTGCACCTCCCACGTTGTGTCAAGTGTTTCTCTGGGGCTCTGCTTGTCATCTTGGTATTTTTGGACTGTGACTGAACATCTCATTTCTTTTGATTTGATCCCCAAATTTTGGTAATGTCACTGATAATAGCTCTGTAGTACTTCAGAAATAAAGAGGTCATAAAATGCCTCCAGCATGGAGCTGCCTACCTGGGAGGACATGGCACCAGAATCATGGAGTGGTTTGGGTTGGAAGGGGAACTTTGAGAACATCTTGTTCTAACCCCCCTGCCATGGGCAGAGAATCTGCCAGCCTCAACCAGAATCACCTGACTGAGCTTGGCAGACACCTCTGGAAGTCACCATGTCCTCAGGCAGGGCCACCTACACCATAGAGAGGAGAGAGATTCTTCACTGACATGACCACTGTTGGCTCAGGAACTCCAAAACCAAGGCCCACGCCACCACCAACAGAAGGGATTCAGCCAGGAAGGGTTGGTCTCCTGGTGGGACTTCATCTTGGGCAGGTGGTGACCAGGGACAGCACCCAGGGAATGGCCTGGAGCTCTGTCAGGGCAGGTTTGGGTTGAATCTCAGAGAAAGGCTCTTCCCCCAGAGGGTGGTGGGCACTGAGCAGGCTCCCCAGGGCAGTGGGCACAGCCCCAAGGCTGCCAGAGCTCCAGGAGTGTTTGGGTGATGCTCTGAGGGACAGGGAGTGACTCCTGGGGATGGTCCTGTGCAGGGCCAGCAGTTGGACTCCCTGATCCTTGTAGGTCCCTTCCAGCTCGGAATGTTCTGTGCTCCTGTGATTCCCTGACTACCTGAGCTGAAGTGTTGGGATCCTGCCCAAGGAAGCAGAGCAAAGAGCAGCAGGTTCCTTGTGTCCATTCTCCCAGACACTGGAGTACATCCAGAAGGTGGACTTCAACTTACAGTTGCCTACAGATTCATGTTCTACCATGGCAAAGGAATGACAGGAGAGCACTGGTCTCAGTGCTGCCCGGGGCATTTCACTGACCACACAGGAGGCAGAGGTCAGACTGTTGCTGCTGCTGCTGCTGAGCACAAACCACCCTGGCTACACTGTGGCACAGGGCACTTGCTCCCATACGTAGAACACTCCTTTGCAGGAGCCTTCAGCCTCCTCTGCCCACCCTTCTCACTCATCCCTTACACTCATCATAGATCCACGGCTGTTGGGCAGTGGATGGTGGCAGAGGCTGACTGAGACTGTGAGACCCCCAGTCAAGCCTGTGGTGTGAGAGCGAGCTGAAAATACCTTCAGATCAACCCCAGTGAAGGCAGCAACCAGCTCAACCACTCTGTCCTCGGGGATGCAGCCCCAGGGCATGGGAAGGATTCTCTCTGGTGGATAACCTGCCTGAGGAACACAGGATCGGGAGAAAGGGCAGCATGACTGAGAGGGACTGAATCAGGCAGCAGTTGGTGTGAGGAGGTGTTAAAAAGCAGCCGAAGGTGGAACTGACCATGGAGAGTTCCCTTTCAAGGGGCTGCAGCGATGGACCTCCACTGTCTGTCTGCAGCCCTGGTGAGGGTGGCCAGGAGAGTCTCAGTGTGGCCAGGAAGGTGATGGGTTCCTGGGCATGGCTTTGAATTCCCGGGCATGGCTTTAGCTCCTGGGCATAGCTTTAGCTTTGGGGCACAGCTTTGGCTCCTAGACATGGCTTCGGGCTCCTAGCTGAGTCTGGGGAGACGGAGTAGGACCAGGCAGCTGAGTGGCCCAGGGGCAGCAAGATCCTTGCCAAGGGTAAGGTGGAACTCATTCCCTCTCTGATGTCCACAAAATCAGTGTTTAAGAGCACCCATTCTCCCCTCTTTGCATCTGAAAAGACTCTGGCATCTTCTTAAGCCCTGCTTAGCACCTAGAGAAGCCACAGGGATACAAAAAAGACTCTCGATAAAAGTCTTCCTCTTTAGTACAGAGCAGAACTGTGTAGGAAGAATGTGCTCTGAATTGGTTAGAGACACAGAGAGGAGTCCTTTAACAGCCAACACTTTCTGTGGAAAGCCCAGGAGAAAAATCCCCACTTTGTGCTTCCCTGAGAAAGGTATTTTTTATTTAAGATACGAAGCATGATTGTGTTTGTGTACTGCCCCTCATCTGCATTACTCCACTTAAAACCCCATTTCAGAAATATGAAATAACTCTGTTTTCTTTAAAGATATATAAGCTCTATTCCCAGAGGGATAAAAGAGCACTATAAAAAAAAGGACAGCTTTAGTAGAACAGCATTGCCAGGGGACATAATAAATACATAAATTACTCACAACCAGCAAGCCATGCTGACAAACTGCACAACAAGCTCCTGGACTGCAAAGAAATGTATTCACATGCTAATGGAACCCTGCACAGCTGTGCAGTGTCCTGGGGCCTGGAGCTGCAGCCCCTCCACTGCTCACTGGTAATGTTCTCTAGAAGAAGAAGGTGTCACATCACAGAGGGGTCTGTGCTGCCAGGCTGGTGCTTTTCTGGGGGTCTCCAGTCCCCAAACATTCAAACCTGTGGCCTGAAAGAAGCTGTAGGGCACAGCCTTTGGAGCCCAATGAGCTGCTATTCCAACAGGATGGCTCCAGTGCTCCCCACCCTCAGGATGTGAGCAGAGATGGTGAAGCCTCAGCAGCCCAGGTCCATGCAGAGATGGTTTTGCAGAGCAGTGTGTGCTTGGGGAAACCTCAGAAGGCCCAAATACCCCATATAATTCACTCAGCTGTGTGACTGTCCACACCCATGTCAACATCTCTCCCTCCTATTCCTGCCATTCTTTTGTACTTCATTCCTTTTCCCACCACTTCTCCTGTTCATTACTGAGTTTTGCTCCTTTTCTGAGTTAGACATCCCAGTCCTGATCCTTGGGCTGCTCACACAGAGACAGAGGAGAGGCTGCTCTTGCAGGTCAGACTGTGCCAGCACTGGGCAAGGTGAGAAGTTTGCTGCTCACAGGATTTCCTAAAAACATGGAACAATTTGAACTGGAAGAGACCTTAAAGCCCATCAGGTCCCACCCCCTGCCATGGGCAGACACACCTTCCACCAGCCCAGGTTGCTCCAAGTCCTGTCCAGCCTGGCCTTGGACACTTCCAGGGGTGGGGCAACCACAGCTTCTCTGGGCAGTAATTCCATTTCCTGCAGTCAGCACCAGGACATGGCAGGAGCTGGGAGGCTGATGAATCCATGGCCATGAGATATTTAAGTGTCTCCTGCAGAGGCACAGAGCAGAACCTGTTGGAATTCACACTGTGGTCCTAACCAGCAGCTCCTCAAACACACCCACACAGTGAGGACTTGTCCTGGGTCTCAGCAGGAGCATCAGTGCAGCCCGTGGGCCAGCTGGAGTTGGGCTTAGAGTTTGTGTGATGACAATGACCCTGGGAAAAGCTTCAAGTCCTGGGGCCAGACCGTCAACCAGCCTTCCCCAGCAACACCTCTGGGTGCTGAGCTCAGAATAGCTGGCTTGGTCATAAACATCTGCCTCTGCTGAGGGTCTGCTCTGTTCATCTGGTTTCAAATCAGAAAGAGGTGGGAAGGAGAAGCAGCTGTGGAGGAGTCTCTGGACTCCCTAATCCCCACATTCCTTGCGTTCCATTGCACATGTATCTACTAACAGAGTTGACTTACCTGTGTAAGGCTTGGGCTCCCCAGGGCAGTGGGCATGACCCCAAGGCTGCCAGAGCTCCAGCAGCACCTGGACAACACTCAGGGACCGAGTGGGATTGTTGGGGTGTCTGTGCAGGGCCAGGAGGTGGAGTCAATGATCCTTGTGGGTCCCTTCCAGCTAAGGACATTCTATAAGATGTATTTCTAGATGATCATTCTTACACGTTCTAACATTCTAACTTTGCACAAATGGCTCTAATAAAAATTATCCTTTATGTGGGACATTGAAGTCCACCAGCTGAGAGAGTTCTAGAAACTTGTCTTGTGGTGAGAAGAGGTTGGTTCCATCATCTCTCTAACTCTCTTTCAAGTGGTTGTAGGCAGCTATTACTTACACACCTGCACCTGTTCAGGTTGAACATCACAAGGAATTTCCTCATTTAAAGGGTTTTCAGGCATTGGAAGGGTCTGCCCAGGGAGGTTTGGAGTCCCCACCCCTGGAGGTGGCCAGGGAATCACTGGCCGTGGCACTCAGTGCTCTGGGTTGGGGGACAAGGTGGGCATCAGTTCAGTCACTGACTCCATGGGCTCAAAAGTGTTTTCCAACCTCAGTGATTCTGCACCTCCTCTTCATTTAATGAAACCACCCATCTCCTCAGTGTCCCATGGCAGGACATCTGCCCCAAGTCCTGGGCCACCTTGTCAGATCTCCAGTGGATCCACTACAGTTTCTCATATCTCTCTTGAGCTGCTGGAGCTCCAAACTGGACACAGCCTTTCTCCACACTGAGCAAAGGCCCCAGCATTTGCCCTCAGCACACTGACCACCCTCCACAGCCCAATAAACCCCCCACTGTTGGCTCTTCCTCACTCTGGGTTTCATTAAACCCCCAGGCCCTTCCAGCAAGACCAGAGTGCCAGAGAACAAGCCATGCATGGTATGATCCACCTTCCCAGCAGGCCAAATCCACTGGTACTGAGCTAAAGTTTCTCACTGGAGACAGTAAATGGGCCCCTTATCCCCTGAATTATGGTCATTATGGTGCATCATGGTCATTATGCTGGTTTTGATTGGTTAACTTTACGCACAGTTTAACTTTACCCATTGGGTAACTTCACCAATGGGTTAACTTTACCCATTGCAGTTATTTTTAGAAGATATATTTGGATATTTTTTGTCCTGCTTATCTTTCCCCATTTAATACCTCAGGTGTCTTTTGTACCTCTTGGCTGCCCTTTGAGGGATTACCACCATCACTCCTGCTGATTATTACCTGTGTGCTTATCACTTGACTCCTGAGTTCCCCATTAATTCCACAGCATTTAAAATAATCAGGTTTGTTTTTCAGGCATATACAACCTGTTATCTTCACTCCTTCTTTGGACTTGTGTATTTGCAGAAAAAGGCAGGAGAGAAGCTCTATCTCTATATTGCACTAATGATAAGAAATAAAACTCAGAGCTAAGGAATACTCTGGGTCAGCAGTGTTAGGTGCACAACCAGCTGTCCCTGACCAGCAGTGTGTCCTGGAGGCAAGGAGTGCAATGGGATCCTCGGGGCCATCAGGAAGGGCATCTCCAGCAGGTCAGGGAGAGGATCCTGGAAAACTGACTCCTCATCCTACAGGGCTTTGCCCAGCCCTGGGGAGGCACATCTGGAGGGCTCAGCTCTGGGGTCCCCAGGACACAGGGACATGGAGCTCCTGAGATGGGTCCACCTGAAGGGCCTGGGGCAGCTCTGGGAGCAGCAAAGGCTGAGGGAGCTGAGGCTGTTCAGCCTCCAGAGGAAACACTGAGAGGGACCTCCCCATGGCTGGCAGTGCCTACAGGGAGGGGGCAGAGCACGGACCAGGCTCTGCTCGGGGGCCCAACAATGGCACAAGAGGAACAGGCAGGAACTGATGCCCAGGAAGTTCCACCTGGACATGAGAAAGAACTTCTTTGTTGTGCAGTGACCCAGCACTGAACAGATTGTCCAGAGAGGGCGTGGAGTCTCCTCAATGGGGATATTCCAGAACCATCTGGACACAATCCTGTGCCAGCTGCTCTGGGATGACCCTGCTGGAGCAGGGAGGTGGGACCAGACAAGCCACTGTGTCCCTTCCAGCCTGACCCACCCTGGGATCCTGTAACATGGAGCTGGCAGAGCAGCTATGGGACAATTGGGTCTTCCAAGTGCCTGCTGGGAATCAAGAGGAAGATGATAAAACCCACTAGAGAAGAAGAACCTCTGCTTGACTTCCCCCAGCAGGTGCCCTATGCAGCCCTGCCCACCTCAGGCAGGTGTGTCTGTCTCAGGTAGAGTCACAGAATCTGCTGAGTTGGAAGGACCCACAAGGATCAGCGAGTCCAACTCCTGGCCCTGCACAGGACCACCCCCAAGAGTCACACCCTGTGCCCCAGAGGATCAGCCAAACCCTCCTGGAGCTCTGGCAGCCTTGGGGCCGTGCCCACTGCCCTGGGGAGCCTGGTCAGTGCCCACCACCCTCTGGGGGATCAACCTTTTTCCAATTAGGTACCATCCTCTATCGCCTGTCTGAAAAGAAATGGTGTTCTGGCAACAGCAAAGTGGGTGGACAAGCCGAAAAACTGACTACTTACCCTACAGGGCTTTGGGACTCTCTCTCTGGGTCCTTGTCACCTTATACCTGTCCTTTCTCTTGTGTCTGTATTTATGACTAAGCACCTGCTCTCCTCCTGTGTGAGATCATAGCAGCCTTTGCAATGGGACCTCTGCACCTCCTGTAGCTTTCGCCTACATTCATGGAACTCCACACCAGGACAAAGGTAACAGGAAGAAGAGATCTCCTGTCACCTCCACCAGCCAGGACCTGGAAGGACAACATGAGACTGAGGGAGTCATGGAGCTGGGAAAGGCTTGGGGAGCAGCAGAGTTCGTACCTGCAAGAACCGAAACCTCTCACTGCTCCTCAGCTGCTTCCTGCTCTCTGTCTGCTCCTCTGTGCAGTCCAGGATTCCTCTCCTCATGTTTGTTGGCACTTGTTCTGACATTTTTAAAGCAGCATTTTGATTGGATTGTGGTGTTGTATCCACAAGGACAAATTGCAGTCAGCAGTTTTTAGTGTTACCTCTCAGGGAATGCCCTTTATTGTTGTAAATTCCGAATGGGCTCCACTCATTTTTCTCTGCTGTCATCTCAGTTGTTCCCTTCTCTTTTCATACCTGTATGTCAGGTGTTTTCTTCTCAGCAGATCCACCTTTCAGGAATTTTGCACTCCATCATCACACAACTGCTCTGGGCTGTGGGTGCCCAGGAGAGCCAAGATCTTGCAGTCAACAACAGCAGCAGGGAGAAAGTTCTCCATAAAAGCACCACAAAAAGGAAAGAATTCGAGATTATGAGGCCTGGTGAAGCAGCCCCAGGTCCTTTGCTGGACTTGATCAACTTTCTCAAAACTTCAAATCACAGAATCTTTAAGGCTGGAAAAGACATCTAAGATCATCGTGTCCAACTTCTCCTGGTGTTGTGGTGATAGGCTCCAAGAACTTCCTTATACATTGTACAAAGTCTTCATTTGAAGGCGTTTGAGGGGTTTTTTTATTCAAACAAAAGACTCCAGACAGTGACTCCATCACACATCTGAGCTGATTAAAGTTCCATGTTCATGTATACAATCCCTGCATGGTCCTTTGGGATCCTCCTCTGCAGTGTCATCTTGCCCAGAAGACTCCAGGGTGTGTTTTATCCAGCCTCTCCCATGGAATGTCATGCACATTCCAAGCATGTCTTAGCTGTTGTCTGAGGGAGCAACTCTGACCTTGAGCCTCAGAGTGTAACCTCAAACTTGGCAGGACTGCATACACAGAAGATCTGTCTACAGTGCCAGAGGAAGGGGCAAATATCTTCTGGATTAACGGAATTATTTTGAGATCTCCCCAGGTGTTCAGATCTAGAAGACAAAGTGAGAGATGTGGGAGTATCCTTGTTCAGCAATCCAGGACCAGTTTATCACTCTGTGGGTGTGACCAAAGCTGGGCATTCCAAACCCTCTATTCATTTCCCAGGAACTCTTCCCAATGGCCCATTGGCAGCAGCTGCCCAGGGCACAGCTGAGCCCTCAGCCTGGCAGCTGGCTGGGAAAGAAGCCTGGCAGAGGAGCTGGGAGAACTCCCCTCCAGGGACTCCTTGGCACCTCCACACCCACCTGAGGGCTCAGCTCTGCTCAGGGGCCAGCAACCATTCCAAAATCCCCCCTGACTCCCAGAGTCACATCCCCCACTCTGGAACTCCCTGCCCTGGGGGACCCACAGGGGGCTCCCACCTGAACCTGAAGGAATAGAAACTTGGGCGTTTTTGGAACTGGGGCAACCACTCATTGGATGCAGAGGAGGATCAGAACCTGGACAGGAGGAGCCCACCACTCTCCACCAGACTGTGACATCATCTGTACCAACAGGTTTGTCCCTTCCTTTTCCTTTGGACTCAGGGGAACCCCGTGGGGCTCAGCACAGGGGCCACCAAACCCCACTGTGTTTGTGCCCCAGGGGGCTGGGTTACACTGCTGGGTTTGGGGGTTAAACCCAATTTCTCTTTGTGTTATTGCACTTATTGTAATATTGTTATTAAATTGTGACTCTGACTTACAATCTCTTTTGTGTTGGGTTCATTTCTCCTGCCGGTTTACCTTTAAACCAGCACAGGGAGCAAAACCACTTTCTCAAGAGACCAGTTGTAAGATGCACAAAATCTGGCTCTAACAGCACCTTGGCTAAGCCACCCCACAAACATCACCAGGGAGGAGCCCCTTCAGCTCCCAGAGGCAAAGCTTAAGGAGGTCTTTCCCTTTCAGCAGAAGCACCTCCCTCTAGGAGGGAGAGATTTGGAATCTTTGGACAGGCTGAGTCATATCTCATGGCATAAGGAGTCTTTCCAACCCCAGGGGCTACTGTGTGAGGAGCAGGACAGCCAGGGCACAACGTCCCTGTGAGATCAGGGGCCAACTGAACTCATATATGAAATGGGAATAAAAAGGAAGAGGTAAAGGATTCAGAGCATTATTTAGTGCTTCTGAGGGCAGTTCAATGTCTCCTTTAGCAAGGCACAGTTCTGTTTGGCTCCAGCATATCACCAAAAGGCTTCCACACTTGTGGCTACAGCCCATGGACAGCCAGTCCTGGGGATTGGAAAAGGGGCTGTTTCTGCCAAGGAAACGTCTGTTCTGATCTATAGATTCAGAAGATCTGAGGTTTGTGTAGCATTATTAAGCAGTTCCTAGAAAGCAAATTAAAGAGCCTAATTACTTTTGGCCACTTTCAAGGATGTCTCTGAGTTAGTAAAGTTAATTAATAAAAGAAGGGAACAAACAGCTAACACAGGGGGAACGTGTTGCCATCCTTAACTGTGACATCAGAGCTGTGTTTGCACATCCTGACTCTCCTGACATTGCCTGGGCAGCAGAGACTGAAAGGGAGAGAGCTAAGACAGAGAGCATGAGGAAATTTGAGGTGAGGAGGGTGGTGAGAGTAAGACAAGAGGAGTTTACTCATCCAAATCTGCATTCTCCTGTCCTGGGCTGGCATGTGCAACTTGTGGCATGGTGTAAAGGGTGCATTAGAAAGAGAGACATGGCAATGCTGCTTCCCTGTTCTCAACCCTGGTCACCAACTCACGGGCTGAAACTCACCCTGCTGCCTCCTGGGTGCTGTAACTGAGGAGTTACATCTTGTCCTCACACCTCCACCTTCCACTGCTGCTGCACTTTCCTGGTGCCTCTGATGGGCTCACCCTTTCCTCTTGTTCATTCTCTGCCCAGACATGTCTGTCCACCAGACACTGTTCATCCATCTTTATCCATCATCTCCCAATCCAGTGAGGGATGTGCCCATGAAATTCTGGCCCCAGGTGGCTGCTGAGTGTACCCCGTTCCACAGCCTCAGCCCCACCAGGTCCATGAGTTCCTTGTCTTTAGTCACAGCAGCACCAGTGTAGCTTTGAGCATTTCCCTCTCCAAAACTCATTTTCTCATCCCATTCTTTATTTCCCTGCAGCTTGGCCTGTTTAGAGTTGCTCTTCACAATCACAGAGTCATTTAGGCTGGAAAAGCCCTCTGAGATCAAGTCCAACCATTCTCCAGCATTGCCAAGGCCACCACCAACTATGTCCCCAAGTGTCACAACCACACGGCTTTTAAGTCCCTCCAGGATTTAACTACTTCATGAATTAACTCTTCTGCCTCTATGTATTATTAAACCCCATCACCCCATTTCAGAAGGTATTATGAACCCTCTCCCAAAGCCAGCAGTGCTGTGGCAGTCACAAGACCACTGACCCAGCCAGCCTGCTGCAAGAGTGCTCATTTACATTCTCAATGCATGAGATTTAACAGCAAGTTTTTTGGAGCAGAAACTCTCCATTCATCAGAGAGATGCATGGACTCCATAGTGGGAGTCAGGTGTTTATGAATCTCCACATAATATTAAATTAATACAATGGTGATTTATCAGCCTTGGCAACTCTTGGTCTAACAGGACTCAGAGGCAAAAGGGGAGGAAAAGGAAGCTGAGCTTTTTGCCAGGTTAAAGTATTTGTGTCTGGTGCTGGTGAATCATAAGACAGAGCCCCATCAAGGTTCCAGGGGCTCTGTCACAGCCTGGCTGTGCTCTGCTGTCACATCCCTCATGCAGGGGGTTGTAAGCCCTGAACCCCAGGTGGGTGCAATTTTCAGGCCCTGACCCTCTGGTTTTACTGCACCAAAGCTGTAGAGAACAGAAAGTGTTGTTGCTGGAGGTCTGGCCCTGCATTTTGATACCTGCAGGAGGATGTGCTCTGCTGATCAGCTGCAAAGGGCAAGGAGGATTTGAAGAGCCCCTGGTGTTGTCTTAGAATAAATCAGTCCCTGGGCTGGGTCTGTTTCTCAGAGGATGTGGCTTAAAGTGAAACTCCAGCAGGAAGGCTAGAGGACAAGAAGATGAAAAGGCAGGAACCCTTCCCAGAATCCAAGCATTCCCACACCAGTCCTGAGGGCACTCAAGGGCAAGAGCTGCTACAGGAAACTCCAATTTAAACCCATCATAGGATCAGAGAATGCTTTTCAGATTTCTGATTTACCCAATGAAGTCTAAGTCTCAAATACTTCAGCCATTTTTAGGGAAGTGGGAAAAGGGGAATGTACCAGGAAAGAGTCAGAGCAGCTTTCCCTGGGGAAGCCAGAGAAAAACCTGAGCAGCACCAAAGGAGATACAGCCACATCCCAGAGGAGACATGGATGGTTCCACCTGCTGCAGTCTGAAAGGCACAAAGGAAGGTCCTTCACCAGAGGCTTTTAGAGAAATTACATTGCCTTAGGAAGAAAGGTGAAGGTCCTCATGTGGTGGAAAGGAAGGAAAGGGTTAGGAGTGAACAATGTCACAGTGCAGGGAGGACAGCAGGGCTCTGCCTGGGTTCCTGGGCCAAGGTCTGGCTGCTCAGTTTTCTCATAAAAGCTCAGAGAAGCTGTGGCTGCCCCATCCCTGGGAGTGTCCAAGGCCAGGTTGGACAGGGCTCGGAGCAAGCAGGGCTGGTGGGAGGTGTCCCTGCCCATGGCAGAGGGTGGCACTGGGTGATTTTTAAGGTCCCTCCCAACCCAAACCTTGCTGTGATTCTGTGGCAAACAGCCTGGAGAAGAGCACGAGTGCTCAGGGACCAGTTTGCTGCAGAGGCACCATAGCTCAGGGGAGAAAGGAGAAAGAATTATAGAGGCACAGAGTGATGAAATGGAAGGTGAAGTTTAATGTAAATAAATGTAAAGTCAAGTGCAAGGGGGGAAATACTAATTAGGAATCTCCAGCAATGGGCTCTGCCTTGATTACTGTCATTCAAGAGGCAGGGAGGGAGATTATAACAGTTCTATAAATACATCAGCTCAGTACACAGAAAAAGCAAATCAAATTGTAGAATTATTAGGACAAGAGAGGGCAGACACATAAACATATGTACGTGATATGGGTAAATCCATGGGAAACCTCCACTTGGATACTGTGGGCAGTTCTGGTCCCTCCCTTCTGAAAAAGCTGAGATGGAAAAGGTCCAGAAAAGCATAACGGGGTGAAAAAGGTAATGGAAGGATGCCTGTGTGAGGAGCAATTGGGTAGTTCAGGAGATTCCCCAAGGGTAGAGAGGACTTTAAGAAATCTGAAAACCAGGAGAAGGTTGTGAAGGCTCAGAGACACACAAGGGGAGCACCAGAGACAGAGAGTTTGGTTGGGAATGTCTCTTGGAAACAGGGAGCTCTGCAGCCCCCTGCTTGGAGACAGGCACTGAGAAGAGAGGAGGCAGGTCCCACAGTGGCTGCAACAACCCCCATCCAACCTGGTCCTGTAGTGCTAAAAACAGAGTGTCGTCATTTAGTGAGACCTCAGATGGAGAGGGGACAAAGGCAGAAGTGACAGGTGAAGGAGGGTGGGGGAGGATGGGAAAAAGGCATTGGACCTTGGAGGAACCAGAGGAGAGAGCTGCCTTTAAAAGGACATTAATGGGGTCAGATGTTTCTCCCAGAAAGTTTTGTAAGAGAGACAAGAACAGGACAAAAAAACAAAAAGGAAAAATAGTATTTGTTGTTTTTTCTCCATCCAGCCCATGGGAGAGTGCAGAGGACAGGACCAGCAGCAGGACACAGAGCTCCTCCCAGTCTGGGTGGTTGCTGTTGGGAGGCAGGATGTCAGGGCAGATGGGCTTCACGTGACGGAATCTCAGAATGAGCCCAATTGGAAGGGACCCACAAGGATCAGCAAGTCCAATCCTCAGCCCAGCACAGGACCAGCCCCAAGAGTCACACCCTGTGCCCCAGTGGATCAGCCAAACACTCCTGGAGCTCTGGCAGCCTTGGGGCTGTGCCCACTGCCCTGGGGAGCCTGCTCAGTGCCCACCACCCTCTGGATCCTGAGATCCAATCTAACCCTCCCCTGGCACAACTCCAGCCATTCCCTGGGTGCTGTCCTTGGTCCCCACAGAGCAGAGATCAGTGCCTGCCCCTCCTCTGCCCCTGCTGAGGAAGTTGGACCTGCAATGAGGTGTGTCCTCAGCCTCCTCTTGTCCAGCTGAACACACCAAGTACCCTCAGTGTCCTCAGACACTTCCTCTCAGACCCTTTGGCCTCTCCTCCAAGTGATGGGGCAAGAGGAAATGGCCCCAAGTTGCACCAGAGGAGATTCAGATCAGATATCAGGGAAAATTTCTCCACTGAAAGGGTGATCATGCACTGGCAGTGGTGGAGTCACCATCCCTGGAGGTGTTAAAAAATAAGTAGATGTGGCACTTCATGATATGATTTAGTGACCACAGTGGGAATCACTCAAAAGTTTGACTTGATGATCTTGGAGGTCTCTTCCAACCTTAACAATTCTGTGATTCTATGCAAAGTCTTGTGCAACGGTGCTGGAAGATCTCTCAGCTGCAATCTCAGTCTATACAGCTGGGTCAGTTGGGCAATGAGACAGAAGGAAACTGGGTCTCCTTGGGATCTTGGACCCTTTAAGGCACATGGTGACCCTGAGCTGGTGTTGGGTCAGTAGGAGCTCCAGCTGCAACTGCAACAGGGACTCGATCCAAACAAGATGTGTTCCCTTTAGTGACACTGATGGTTCTCAGCAGGGACAGACATAATTCCCTGGATTCTGACCCTCGGTGGAAGAGGCCTGAGAGACATTAATAAAGATGGGCATTGTCTGTTATTTAGTCTTTAGTTCAAAGCCTGCTGGAAGATCACAGCTCTAAAGGAGGGATCCCAGGTTTAGGCCACACAGATGCCAGGCAGGCTGGCAGTCTTCCATGAGAAACGAGGATTAGAGAGCAAACCAAAGCAGCTTTGCACCTCTGTTTCCTCTTGCAGAGGTAGTCAGGGGGCTGTGCTGCCAGAGGGGTCTCTCAGAAGGATGAAGAGCAGTTGAGCTGCCCATCCCAACAGAAGTGAGATCCTTATCTTTGAATGACCTCTGCTGTTCCTGCTGCTCACAGCCAGTGACCTTCTCATCATGTTCTGCTGTGCCCTGATGGTGATCAAGTGGGTCACCACACATTTGGCTCCCAGGGTTGGCAACCTCTGCCATTTCCCTTGCCCTTGTGGCTGCAGGGTTCTCTTTGCCCCACTGGTCTGAGCTCTCCAGCTGAGGAGAGCTCATGGTCCTTCTCAGATCCTACCTTAGAGCAGGAAGCAGGATCCAAGGTCAGGAAGACTCCTGAACGCCTCTGGTTCAGCCTCTGGTCAAAGCATGGCCAACACCAGGTTGTTCAGGCCTTTGTGCTCTTGTCTGGATATCTCCAAGCACGGGTGATCTGGTTTAGGGGTTGCCGTGATGCTGCCCGGATGGCTGGACTGGATCATCTTGAAAGTCTCTCCCAACCTTGATGATTCTATGGAGATTCTGTGATGATCCACGGAATCACTGAAGGTCAGAAAACCCTTCTGAAGTCATTGAGTCCACCCATGAACCCAGCTCTGCCAGTTCCAACACCAATCCATATCCCCAAGCACCACATCTACATATTTTTCCCAGGGACAGTCTCCCAGGGACAGTGACACCATTCCCTGGGCAGACACCATTCCCTGGGCAGACACCATTCCCTGGGCAGTCTGTGCCAGTGCTGGACAGCCCTTTCAGTGAAGAAATTTTTCCCAAGATCCCATCTGAGGCCAAATCCCACAGGCTCTCTGGGTGCCTGTCCCAGTGTTTGAGGACCCTCAGCACCATTTATTTCCCATTCCTTCTCCCGTTGTGCACCCTGGAGAGTCCCACAGCCCCTCCCTGAGCACCAGCCCATGCAGAATGGGGTGTTACAACCCACCCCTGAAAGCAAGAGAAACTCAGTTTCTTGTTGATAGACCCCTTGGGATGGATTAGAGTGAAAGGAACTGAATTTCAAATGTTTGTAAATATTTCTGTTTGGGGTTTGTTTTACAGCCATTTGGTTGCAATGGAAAGCAGGGATGGAGCCATTTGGGTTATTATTATCCATAGTAATATGGGAATATGGAAGCATAACAATATCACTAAAGAAGATGCGTAAGGGAGAAAGAAAGGAAGGAAGAGAAAGAAAGGGTAAAAGTAGAGAGGTCCATGATCACCACCTGTAGATCCTGATCAGACTTGTTGCACTGTTGTTCTAAATGATAATTGAATTCTTGCTCAACCTTGGCCTCTCAGGGGTGGGGAAAAAGCCCCCCAAACACGAAGTCTAATGGGTTAATACACGCTCAGGAACACCCTGGTACCTCCATGGTGTGTTGGGAGGGTGGTTTTACACTGTCCCCTGCAAGAGATTTGGGGTCTGTTGCCACACTTCGGCATCAACTGAAGTTAGGGTGGGAGGCCTTGGGAATGAAGGAAGGAGGGCACTTTGATGGTTCATGGCCCCCCCTAAGACACGGCACTGCCTCTCCTGTCAGTGTGAATGTGCCTTTCCTCGAGGGGAAGAGGGGTGTGTATGAGGGAGGGCAATTTGCCTTGGTAGAAACCACCATCCTGTCTCCACAGATTCTGCCTCTCCTCTGGTTCAAAGCTGGACTTACAGGCTCCTCCTCTGTCCTCTGCAGGTCAGAGACTCTCCATTCCACATCCAAAACCTCAGTCTCCTGTCCGGTGGGGAGATGCAAACGTGGCCCCAGCAAAGCTCCTGGTGCCACTTCAACTGTTTGAAGTCATTAACCATTAATGTCCCATCTCTCACAGGGTTCATTTGGCTCTCAGCCCCCCCAGATGTGATCTGAGCTGATATTTGTGTCCCCAGCTCTACAGAGCTGCCCTCTTGGTGCTCACAGCCTGGACATTTGGGGAGCAGAGCCCTCTCTTGTTTCTCCTGGCAGTGGCAGCGATGTGATCTCAGCTCTCACTTGGAATGAAACACAAACCTAATGTCTTGCCTTCTGGATAAATTAGCTTTCTTGCCCTAAAAGAAAGGTCTGGTCAAATTCCAGTGAAGGTAATTACACTGAGCTCACCTAAGAGCCTCCAGAGCCTGAACTGAAGACATTATTAAGGAATAATTGTTTCTTAATTTGCTTTCCACTACACAGCCCTGTACAGTGTCAAACAGTCCTACTCTGGGGGTGGCTGAATCTCAGCCATGGCCACAGCACAGCTGATGGCTCTGTAATAATTCCTGGCTGCTGCCACCATGTAGCTCTTATCCAACAGATTTGGAGCTAAAATTTAATCCATTATGGCTGTAAACAAGCCACTCCGATGGGAAGCAGGTGTAACCCGTGCTGTCTGCTGAAAATATGAAGCAATAATTCTGAGTAAAGGGTGAAAATCTAACCGTCTGCCCAGCTATTTTTCAGGGGGTAATGTCCCCCCTATCCTGGGATTTCTGGGAGGGGATTCATCTGGCTCCATGTGTCCCTCTGAAGTGGCTGCAGCAAGAGAGCCCAAGCCACCATTAATCTTGTCCTAAAGCCTAAAATAGGTCAGTGAACAGCACCTGAAAGTGTCTCTTTGCTTCCAGACACTGGAAAGGGAGCCCACAGAGATGTGATCAGACAGAGGCATTAAAAATTAGGAGGGTTAAATCCCCCAGTGAATACCTTACCATGTATCTGGGCATCAGCACTGATCCCTATGCAAGTTCACTCCAAAAAGTAATGGAAGAAGACACAGACACTGCTAAGTCTGTCCCTACAGCTGTTCATCCCTTGTATGTCATGTTCTGGCGTGTTCATGCATGACTTGCATGTTCATCCAAGTGAACTGTGAACTGGCACCGTGACACCACCATGGGAAAGACCAGGGCAAGTTACCCATCCACCTTTTTCCTATGGGAACTCTGGTCTGCACCAATCCTGTGCCCTTGGACACAACTGTGTTTCAATTCACTCTGCCTTATTTATTTATCAGCTAACAAGCAATAGAAAACTTGTGGATTCTGAAATTACATTCATATCTTGCTAATTGTATCTGATTCCTGTTGTTATTTTGCAATAAAACTGAAAATCACCTGGGATACTTTAGATCCCACTTGTTTCAACATTGTACACCGTAATAGGACTCTGTAACAAGTTTGGGATCAGCTACAAGGAAGGCTACTGGGTCTTAAAAATAAAATCAGTTTTATTTCAAAGACAGCAGACCATTTCCCAGTCTTCATCATATCATATTAATATCCCTTCCAACTCACAGTTAAGGAAAGTACCGTAAGATGCTGCTACAGGGGTGTTGCAGTCCATGATGGAAGGTTTGGAAGAAGGGAGAACAGAAGCAGCATATACAGGGAAGTATGGTGGAGTACAATGATGTTGGCCACGAAGAAATACAATGTGTAGAGGAAAATACCCCACAGCAGCATGAGCTGTGGGTGCAGCAGTGGGTGCAGTAACCCTGAGGAACCCCAGCTGGCAAGGCTGGTTACACAACGCAGGGGCAGGCACTGAGGGCTGCAGGGTGGCAGAGGAGCAAGGGAGAATATCGTGGGTGCTGGCGATAGGGAGAGCACGGTGAAACCCTATTTTAACATGTAGTCATACTAAGGTATTTGACAACTTCATTTGGCCCCCAGGAAAAGAACAATTAAAGGATTTGGACCCAGCGTGGTACCACAGCATCAGTTGTACTGGATGGACAGTGAATGCATGGGCGTGTACATGACTTGCTGGTAGCAGTGTCCCCTCAATAGTGGCAAACTGACCTTGCAAAAAAGTATTTGCTACAGACCCTGAGATTAGCTCAGTTGGTTAAAACTTGGTTGTAATAATGCCAAGGTCATGGGTTCAATCCCCTATAGGTGCCATTGACTTAAGAGTTGGGCTCGATGATCCTCGTGGGTCCCTTCCAACTCAGAACAGTCTGGGATTCTGTGTGTGAACTCAGTCTGTATTTCTACCTCAGGGCAACTGGGGATCCTCTTGGTGATGTCACTGTTGAGACATTGTGAATCCTGGGGGTGGCAAAAGGTGGGTCAGGTAACCCTGAGTAGGCAAAGTTTGCAGTGTCTGAATTCAGAGTATAGAAGCAAGTCCTTTTTACCCAAGGGAAATGTGCTGAGCCAAAAAGTGCCATCCCCAGATATTCCCAGGTCTGGAGCACCCTGTTCCATAGGTGGATGCCTCAAAAGCTGGGGGATGTGCCCTCCTGAGTGACTCCAGTGCCTGTTTGGGATCCATCTGGTGCCAAATGCCATCAGAAAAGGCTGCAGAGCTCATTTTTCTCACCTTACCTCCTTCTGCAGGAACATGTGGAGAAAGTCATGCTCTGCAGGACCCTTTCTGTCCTGTGACATATTGAATTCAGCTTCAAAGTAATTTTGCACAGAGCAGAAATGGCAGGGCATATTTCTTCTCCCAGCCTGCTCTCCATGAGAACAGACCTGAGCAGCAGCAGCAGCAGCTCAGGTGGCCAGAGAGGACAGGGAGGAGCTCAATTTATTGCCTGGAACATAAGCCAGCACAAACAGAGCTGTGATGGAAGTGTGGAAGCTGCTCCAGTGAGGCAGGAGAAAGGCTGTTAGGAAAATGAGTTGGACCTTTCTGACAAGCTGCTGCAGTTATTTCATGTAGAGCATAATTCACAGCCCCTCTGTGAGCCTGAACACATTGGCTGTCCCTGCCATTCCTTCTTTCTGTGCTGTCCAGGGTTCGTGGGCCATCTGTGAACCATCATCCCTGTCCCCAGACTGGCCAGCACAAGCAGCCAGAGGTTACTTGATTCCAGAGAAGAAATCAGGAGGAAAGTCCAGAATAAGCAACCAAATTCCTTAGGAAGTTGGTGAGCAGGGGAGGTGCAGGGCAGTGCACTGAAAGAGCTGAGACACAGCCGAGCTGAGACACAAGAGCTGCTGCTGAGACACTACCAAGGTGCAGAGCAACAAATGCTCTGGAGATGAAATGGGTGATCAGAGTCATCCCTTCTCACAGCCCAAAGGGGTCAGAGCAAGAAGCAACTGAAACGACTGTTTTGTTCAGTCCCAGCACACCACAGGAGCTCACTGCAGCAGGAGCTGGGCTATAACAGTGTGAGAAATAAAACGGGAGGGTTCGTTGTGGGAGGTGTGGAAAGAAGGAGTTTGGTTAATTAAAAGGTTCTGTGTTAATTGAAATTGGGACTGGCCCTTTAAGGGGGGGGGGAATTTCTCCACATGCAGGTTAGACAGACGAAAATTGGCGGGAAGTCTGTGAGGCTGCAGTCCCAGCAGAGGGGCTGCTGCCAGGGCTTGCGGCCGGTGTGAGGGCCTGAGAGGGCAAGTGGATGAGCCAATCAGCATTGATGGCGCAGCAAGAAATTGCCCAAAGAAGGCAGTGAAGAAGTGAGGACTTCGAATCAGCGTTCAGAGTGCCAAACATGGACTGCGGAGGGCTGGACTCCTGGAGGGGGGAAAGGGGCGTGGCGTGAAGGAAATAAATGGGGGTGACCCCTCCCTCCTCCGTGTGCTCCTCGGCGATTTGGCTGGGGAGGCACCCTGTGTACACAGTATTGGCCATTAAAACCCTATTTTTTGCTTTACTCCTTCAACTCGTCTCTCTAAAAATTCTTCAACACAAGATTTTTCTCACAACAGCACTTGGGATCTTATTTTTCAGCAGGAATGAGGCAAAATCCACATGGCAATGTCTGAGATGAGATGACTGTAATTCCTGTTTCTGCTTTTGTCCTGACAGGAGGAGGCAGCTCTCTCTGCCTTCCTGGTGTCCCTCTCTGGGAGTGACAGAGTGTGTGTCAGTCAGATTGGGTCCTGAGCTGGGACTGGGTGGGACATTCCCAATGGAGTTGGTGTTTAAGGTTTTGGCTCCAACATGGATGGGCTCCTTGAAGCAGCTTTGACTCAGGATCAGCTTGCTGGGGCATCCATAGATTCACAGGATCATTAGGGTTGAAAAAGCCTCCAAGATCATCGCGTCCAACCTTCGGCCAAATACCACCAACACCCATAGACCCAGACAGATCCATGACAAGGCGGCTGCCCAGACACAGCCCCGCCATGCCCAGAAACCCACCCTCAGGGTATTTATCTGTGTTACTGTGCACTCCGGTGAGGTGAGTGCCAGCTCTGACCAAGCTGAGCTGCTGCACCATCTCTCTCACTGCTTTTCTTTGCTTGAATAAACCTGTCAAAGCTGCTTCATTCAACTTTTCTGGGGCTGGAGGTGAGTCCAGGTAACACCAGGTGTTTTGGTGCTCCTGAGGGCAGGAGCCAGAGGGATTTGGGGTGGCAGGAAGGCTTCAGAGATGTGGCTGTGCTGGCCCTTTTGCCCCCACACTGCAGGTGTTCAGGTCACCCCAGGACCACTCCAGCAATGCCTGTGTGTGGCTGGGATGAAGTTAATCCTGAGACTGTGTCTCTTCCAAACACTGCAGTGTGGGAGCCAGTGGGGACTCAGGGGAGCAGAAAACATGTCCACACAGGCCAGTCCTCACAGGAACCACCATGCACTGCTCAAGTGACAGCCAGAGTTATGTTGGTTTCTTGTCCCTTATTTTAAAGGCAGATCCCTGATAGGTTTCATTTGTTCCTCGAGGTGATTTTTTATTGCTTCTTACGGGAGATGACCCTTATTTCATTTGCTACATGAGTTATAGGAAGGCTGTATCAATCAGTCAAAGCCTGGAGAGGAAGCAGTCCCACCACTGATTAAACCTGGCTCTCGGTGTGGAGTTCAGCCTGGAGGAACTTTGTCTTTTAACAGAAACTAATCATAAAGTTAGGGGGGGAAAGGAGTTTTTGCTTCTGTGTGGCCAAAGATGGTGTTTCTTGTGCACTAAAAAATCGGTCAGTGAGCACCGAGCAATTGCCTTGTGCATCACTTGTTTTGCATATTCTAATCCTTCCATCATCATCATTTTCTTCCTTTTCTGTCCCATTAAAATGCCTTTATCTCAGCCCACGAGTTTCTCCCCCTTACCCTACCAGTTCTTCCCCCCACTCCAGGGCAGGGCAGGGGGACATTGGGTGTGTTGTGCCCAGTTGCCAAGTGGGGCTAAACCACAACACCCACCTGCACATTGACTTTGTATTGCAAGGATTTAGCAAGGCTAAAGGTTAGGACAGGGCTTGGAGACATCATAGAAGGTAAACTCTCACTGACATGACCTGAAGGTTGGAGTCTGGTGCTCCAAAAATCTCCATCCCTGGATGGTGAGGAGAGCTCTGGAGTGGGATGTGGCTGTTGTCCTTGAAAGCCATCTTGTTTCCCAAAACTTTGGGATCAAGCTCAGCACACTTCATACAACCATCCAGAGATGTGGAAGGGTCTCAAAGGGTCATATGAGGGAGCAGCTGAGGGCACTTGGCTTGTTCAGCTGGAGGAGAGCACACAGGGCAAAGCTTGTGAGGGTCTGCAGATCCTCCTGAGGGGCAGCTCCATCTCTGATCCCTGTGTGAGCAGGGACAGGGCCCCAGAGAAAAAATGGAGCTGTGTCAGGCAGGGTCAGGTTGGATCTCAGGGAAAGGCTCTTCCCCCAGAGGGTGGTGGGCACTGAGCAGGCTCCCCAGGGCAGTGGGCACAGCCCCAAGATTGCCAGAGCTCCAGGAAAAAACTCATGGTGGGATTGTTGGGTGTCCTNGCACACAGGGCAAAGCTTGTGAGGGTCTGCAGATCCTCCTGAGGGGCAGCTCCATCTCTGATCCCTGTGTGAGCAGGGACAGGGCCCCAGAGAAAAAATGGAGCTGTGTCAGGCAGGGTCAGGTTGGATCTCAGGGAAAGGCTCTTCCCCCAGAGGGTGGTGGGCACTGAGCAGGCTCCCCAGGGCAGTGGGCACAGCCCCAAGATTGCCAGAGCTCCAGGAAAAAACTCATGGTGGGATTGTTGGGTGTCCTGTGCAGAACCAGAAGCTGGACTGGATGGTGCTGGTGGGTTCCTTCCAGCTCTGGAGATTCCATGATTCTCTGGTTCCGTGATCTCAGAGGCAGCACCTTGAGAGCCAAAGGGCCTCTGCCTTGCTCAGAGGGCAGTTTCCAGAAATTATTCCCATTTCCACCAAGCTGCAATGATTTGTTTGCAATGTGTGTTTAGATACTCTACAACTGAGATAGCACTACATAGTCAATCCTTTCTCATTAAAAGGAGTTTTTTTAATCCACAGCTATATGACCATTAAGTTCTGACAGGCCAAGGCAGGTCTCTGAGGTCCTCTGGCCCTGGGTTGGTGCCAAGAGCAATTTCTGTGTCCCTCATGGGTTGGGACCAGGCCTGTGACTGCAGCAAAGCAAAACATGCCCCTAAAAATCAAGAAGCTTTCTGTTTTCCCAGTTGAGAATCGCTCCCATGGATCACTAAATATAACTGCAATTTCCATACATCTTGCTGGAGTTTATATGGAAGTAGGTCCTCAGTTGCTTGGGGTGGTTAATCAGATGTAAGTCAGTATGCAAATGGGACAAGTGCAAATGCTAAAATTGTGGCATTAGAATTTTAGAGAATGTAATTACAAAATATTTTTGTATATCATTATTTTGATAAAATTATTTTGATATCATTATTAGGAAACTCATAAGAGAAGAACTCTTGAAAGGTTTGCGTGAGGGAAATGAAAATACAGAAAATGAGAAAGTATCTGCTGCAGAAAAAAAATGTATCCCAGCAGTATCAGTAATCATTAATATAGATTTGGTTGAGTGCAACAGCAAATGAAACACTTTCTCAGGCTTTACTTAGTGGTAAAATGGCAAATCTTTGTAGGACAAAAGCAGTGTGGATATTACCAACAACACATTAGTTCTCCTTCATCTGAGGAAAATTATTAATAGGAGCTGGACATGGTTTCCTTTACTGCTGGTGCTTCATGCTGTGAAAATAAAACCCGCTGTTTGCATCACAACATTGTTATCATCTGCTTGATTATTTCCAAGATAAGAACAGTGACAGAGCGATTATTTCCGAATGAAAAAAATCAAACATTTTGAGTTTTTGTCTATTCATCATAATTTGAAGTTTCTGTGCTGTTATTAATTTTGGTAGAAACCATTCACTTCAAATTAAGAGAAAAAGAAAAGGAATATGTGCCCTACATTAACCACCAGCTGATACACAGCACAAAACAGGGGGTGAAGATAATTTTATCTTCAGAATAATCAAAAAGGCCAATTTTCCCCAGGGCTGTGCCAGCCATGGTGTGTCACAGCCCCAGGGCAGTGCCCGTCCCTGTGCTGGCACTGCTGAGGCACCTCCAGCCCTGAGGCAGTTCTGGGCCCCTCAGACAGGAGAGACACTGAGGGGCTGGAGCGTGTCCAGGACAGGGAACGGAGCTGGGAAGGGGCTGCCGCAGCAGGAGGGGCTGAGGGAGCTGGGGGGGCTCATCATGGAGAAAAGGAGGCTCAGGGGGGACCTTCTGGCTCTGCAATCCCTGCCAGGAGGGGGGAGCTGGGGGGCGGGGAGGGGTCGGGCTCTGCTCCAGGTAACAGGGACAGGAGGAGAGGGCACAGCCTCAGGCTGTGCCAGGGGAGGGGCAGATGGGACAGCAGGAGGAATTTCCTCATCGAAAGGGTCATCAGGCATTGGAAGGGGCTGCCCAGGGAGGTTTGGAGTTCCCACCCCTGGAGGTGCCCAAGGAAGGCTGGACATGGCACTCAGTGCTCTGGGCTGGGGGACAAGGTGGGCTCAGGCACGGGGTGGACTGGATGATCCTGCAGGTCTTTTCCAACCTTAACTAATCTATGATTCTATGAATAAGCAATTTTAGTCACTCTTCTTAACTAATGAAGTTGTTCCAGCATGACAGATATTTAATGTGGCAACCTTAACCATGGACAGATATTGAGGTGTATCCCCAGAAGCCTCTTCTCTCTCTGTACTGTGCAGCTCAAAGGATCATGAAATGATTTCCAGGTATTATTGGTCCCTTCTGCCCACTGAGGCAGGACTTTCCACTCAGAATTTTTTATGTTAATGAACAGAAATAAAGCTGGTGGTGCAGAGACCCCCTTTTTTATATCGTAATATGTACATATTTACTTATTTATTTCCCAGGACATAAAATTGTGGGGGGTTTATGCCACAACTAATTAAAACAGACTCATCTCATGTTCTGTTTATGAGGTATTGCAAACATTAAAGTGTGAGGAAAAAAGAAAGAAACTAGGGACATTATTTGGCCACAAATACATCTCTCGTTTAAAAGACAGACACTGGCAAAGTAGGAAAGAAGCCAAGAAATTTCATTCCATGGCATCTTGGGATCACAAAGAGGAGTTTGGGAGGCTTTCAGTCACTTGTCTGAGAACCATTGTGTGCAGAACGAGTTTGTGTGTGTCCTAGTTCAGCAGGTGGGACCAGTTGTCACTGTGTGGGGGTGATCAAAGCTATGTATTCTACCCCCTCTATTCATTCCCAAGGTCAATGGCCCATTTGCAGCAGCTTCCCAGGGAGTCGTTAGCACCTCCACTCCCAGCCTGAGGGGGCGTAGGTGCTAATGGGCCATCAACAGTCCAAAAATAGCCCATGACTCACAGAGTTAATCACCCATTGTGTAAGTCCCCGCCCCGGGGGAGGGACTGGATGCTCCCTGAAGGTACAAAAAGGGGTAGGTAAGAAGACCTCGGGAACCTTTTCGTTGGACCCAGAGGAGCAGCAGGACCTCGACAGGAGGAGACCACCACTCTGGACCAGACTACAGCCATCACCTGCACCAACGGGTTTGTCACTTCCTTTTGCTTTGGACTTGGGGAACCACGCGGGTCTCAGCACAAGGGCTAACAAACCCCTTTGGGTTTGTACCCCAGGGCACTGGGTTATACTGCTGGGTTTTGGGAGTTGAAAGCAATTTCCCTTTGCGTCAGGGTATTTACTGTATTATTATTATTAAATTGTAGCTCTGACTTATAATCTCTCTTGTGTTGAGCTCATTTCTCCTGCTGGTTTACCTCTAAACCAGCACAGTGTGTCAGGAACCTTGTGCATGGAAATCCCTGAAATTCAAGCTCCAAAGATTTCTTTTCCATTCTAACCCGAGGGACACGTGTTGTCCACATATCATGTGGAAAAAGAAGTTTTCTTGGATAACTAAATATGAATAAGCTGCAGAAATCTATGAAATATTGATTCTGTTCAGGCTGGAAAGTGAATCCTGCTCGTACATGGAAAGGGTGTTTTACAAATTCATTAAAACTAACTTGGGAGCTCTAGAATGCACTAAAGGTGATTAATTTGTACCATTTTAAATAATATACTGCAGTTTACAAAATCTGAATTATTGATGAGAGCAGCAGGAATATCTACTGGAAAGAAACATAGCTAAGGTAAACGGTGGTTTTCCAGATGTCCCAACTTAGGACATGATTTCCACATTTCCAGCTGGTTCATCCTCGTTTTCAGAGAACCACAGAACTGCTGAAGTTGAAGGCACCTCTGGAGAGCTCTGAGTCCAAGTCCTCTGCTCAGGGAGGGTCACCTAGAGCAGGTTGTCCAGGACTGAGTCCATGGATGGAGACTTCACAGAATCTCTCAACTGTGTTCCAGTGCTTGACCCACTTTAAAGTGAAAGTCTTTCTTCTTGGGTGTGAATGGAATCTCACGTATTTCAGGTTTTGGCTGTTGCTTCTGCTCCTGCCACTGCACATCACAGAGAAGGGCCTGGGTCCAACTTCTCCACATCCCTTCAGGAATTAATAGACATTGACAAAGCCTCCTCTGAGCCATCTCTTCTCCAGGCTCGACAATCCCAGCTCTCACAGCCTCTCTCCATACAGAAGATGCTGCTGCCCCATAACCACCCTCCTGCTCCCACGGGCAGATGGGAGGGAGGAGCTGCAGCCCCAGGAGAAGAGGCAGAGGAGAGTGTGACATTGAACTCTTACAGAGCCAGGGCAGATTTACTACCCTGGCAAGTGGTTTGGATCAGTCTGGGGACTTGAGACATCAACTAAAACCTGCACAAGATGCAGTGAGAAGGGAGAGCTCACCTCTGGTGTCCCCAGCCCAGTCAGCATTGTCTGACCACGCTCAGCCCCCTGAGCCCCAGGGGAATTCCTTGCCCTGCCAGTGCTGCATTTATCACTTGTGCAGCCACCGCCCTCCGGCAGCTGTGAGGAGCAAATGGAAAAAGGAGCCCTCTGTCATTCCCTGGAGAAGCACAAAGACAGCAGCTCCAGGCATCTGTTGGGAAGATGGACAGGTTTAATACCACATGAGAGCCCACAGACACTCACCCTGCCCGTGGTGCCTTCCCCAGCCCTTGCTTTGCTGCCACATCCCTGCTCTCCTCTCTTGATGTGTTTATTAGTTTGCTGTCAGCTTTTCTTTCCAGCTGTTTGATGAGCCAGACTTTTCATTGTGGTTAAAGCCCAGGAAGCATCAGGCAGGGACAGGTTAAAGGAGGTCAAAGCAGAAGGCAGGAGTGGCAGCGTGCACTTAGGATGCTTTATGTTCTCCTTAGACCCACCTGTCAGCTCCTGCTGCCATTGCCACGTGACGGATTGGCTCTCAATTCCTCAGCAAACACCTCACACAGTGAAAGCATTGGCACAGAGGCCCCATCCCAACCTGGAGCAGCTGGAGCACAAACTGGCCCCCTCTCATAGCTCAACAGCAGCATCACTGCTGAGCTGGTGACAGTGCAGGGGACAAGGTGGGACCACTCATGAGGTTGTGCCACTGACTGGGGTTGGGCAGCTCAAGCAGGTTCTTTGCTTGGGAGTGTGAAGGTGGTGAGATGGCAGGACAGAGCCCAACCCATCCAGTGGGGCTCAGGATTAACTCCCCTTCTTAACTGAGAGTGACTCCCCATCAGGCCCATGTTGACAGTTTGGCCTCATGGACAGAGAGGAATGACACCAACCCT
>VWZD01010961.1:103921-125215 GCA_013396695.1 Sakesphorus luctuosus
AGGGGGGAGGGGCACTCCTGGAACTCTGGCAGCCTTGGGGCTGTGCCCACTGCCCTGGGGAGCCTGCTTGGTAACCATCACTCTCTGGGGGAACAACCTCTCCGTGAGATCCAAACTAACCCTGCCCTGACACAACTCCAGGCCATTCCCTGGGTGCTGTCCCTGGTCCCCACAGAGCAGAGATCAGTGCCTGCCCCTCCTCTGCCCCTGCCAAGGAAGTTGGACCTGCAATGAGGTTTCCCCTCAGTCTCCTCTTCTCCAAGCATTAAGCACCAGAGACAGACTTTGGCCAAGATTCAGAGGTCTGGCCTGGCCTGGTTTTTGTCTCTCACCTCACTGAGTTCTCCCTCCTCCAGATCAGCACTAGATGAAAAAGATGAAGGGGACTGAGGCATAGTTTTTGTCTTTCACATGCCATGCATCCAACAGGGAAGAATGATGTGTAGAGGAGGTTGAAGTTCTCTACCACAAGTGCTGAAGGGGATCAGGAGCGCCTGTAGAATTTGGTGCTCAGGATCACCTGCTTGTTGTAGAGACTCACAGAATCATAATTTATGATCTAGCTGAGGTCTCTTGACTTGTTCACCTGGAGCAGATGGAGGTCAGACCTCACTGTGGTCTTCAACATCCTTATGAGGGGCAGGGCAGGGACAGCTCCGATCTCTGCTCTGTGGGGACCAGGGACAGCACCCAGGGAATGGCTGGAGCTGTGCCAGGGCAGGGTCAGGTTGGATGTCAGAAAAAGGCTCTTCCCCCAGAGGGTGGTGGGCACTGAGCAGGCTCCCCAGGGCAGTGGGCACAGCCCCAAGGCTGCCAGAGCTCCAGGAGTGTTTGGATGATGCTCTGGGGCACAAGGGGTGACTCTGTTGGGATGGTCCTGTGCAGGGCTGAGGGTTGGACTCCATGATCACTGTGGGTCCCTCCCAACTCAGGATGTTCTCAGTGGTACCATATCAAAACTCCCATCACAGCAATGATGTGATGTAGGCAGAGTTTTAAGAGCAATCACCTCCTGGGCAGCCAAACATTTAGCACCATGACAGCTGTGAAAACAATACCTGGGTATTTCCACCACAGGTGGTACATGAGAGACAGCAGAATCAGGAATGCCTGGAAAAGGCAGAGGGGAAAGTTCCTTCAAGCAGAGCTGTTTATTGGGAAAAGTGCCCTTGATGAAGTTGTTTTTCTGTTCAGTTGCTTATTCTGGCACAGCATTACAGTCATTAGAACTTGCCAGTCAGTGACAATCTCCTTCCTTTGGAGACTGCAGCGATGTGAGATGATGAGGCAGGAATGATCTAAATGCTTGTCAAGGGGACCTCATTATCTTCTCAAAATCACAGAATATGCTGAGTTGGAAGGATCGCACAAGGATCAACGAGTTCAATCCTCAGCCCTGCACAAGCCCATCCCCAGGAGTCCCACCCTGTGCCCCAGAGCATCATCCAAACACTCCTGGAGCTCTGGCAGCCTTGGGGCTGTGCCCACTGCCCTGGGGAGCCTGCTCAGTGCCCATCACCCTCTGGGGAAACAACCTTTCCCTCACATCCAACCTAAACCTGCCCTGACACAACTCCAGGCCATTCCCTGGGTGCTGTCCCTGGTCCCCACAGAGCAGAGATCAGTGCCTGCCCCTCCTGTGCCCCTGCTGAGGAAGTTGGACCTGCACTGAGGTGTCCCCTCAGTCTCCTCTTCTCCAGCTGAACACACCAAGTGCCCTCAGCTGCTCCTCATCTTGTCCAGAGAAACTTCTGTTAATGTCAAAACAGGCTGGAAAACCAACCACTGCAGCCATCAGGATCAAACCCAGTCCCTGTGTTGCATTTCAAGCCAAACTGGCTCAGTCGGCACATCCTTGGCACAACACCAAGAAAATGAAATTCTTCTGGGTCTGTCCCTGCAGCCCTGGTTGGGTTTTGTGAGACAGGCAGAGTCAGGTAAGGAAACAGGGCAGGCTGTTACCCCAGAACTCATTTGCTCAAATTGCTGAGCACCTGCTATTGAATAAAAACAACAGTTTCTGCTCCTGGACATGTGTTGGGAGTAAGGCTGGGTGAATAATTGATTTTTGAGTTCAACTACCAAGTTAAAAAGTAAAAAGAAATCCATTTGATCCAAACTAAAGCAGATGTTTTCGAGTTTCCTTGCCAAAAAGAAAAATGAAACAATTCCACTTCAGTGATTAAAAACAAAGAAGTTTTATTCTGGTTTGGGCCATTCTGAGGAAAACGCACCTGCAGCTTGGAAACCAAAGTTATGGCCTCTTTTTCCACTCAGTATTCAGCATTAGCATAGCCTGGAGCTGTCTGAGTGCTCCACCTCCACACAGGGGACAACATCCCCACGTTTCATGGGGAATCTGTTCCAATTCGGTTTCTGTTCCACCTGTGCTTTATGTATCAAAAAAAGGTAACCAGGTGTGTCCTCCACTCCCACATCCCTCTGAGATGCAGGATCATCCCAGTCTCCAAATGAAGTGCTTTATCTTAGGTGGAATGATCAGGATGTCACACCAAAATCCACCTGCAGGTAGAGGAATTCAGCAGAGAGTTGGATCACTCAGCAGCTTAGAGGTTTACTTTGAATTAAGCAGGAAGTGGATTTAAATCGGAGAGAGCAATTTGAGCTGCGAACTGAAGGAAATAAAGTGGTTTATCTTCTTGAAACTACTTTTTTGTTCACCCTTAACAGGCTGGACATTTTACAGAATAGTTACTTTGAATTGCAGATCACAGCAAAAGGTTTGAAATCAGTTCCAACCCTGAAGTTCCCTCACCTGAGTCACCAATGAACCTCCTGAAGACACTCTCTCAGTTGGCTTTGCCTTTTCCATTTGGAAACTGGTGCAGAGCCCAGAATTGTTATTGTTAAGTTTTAATTCACCTCCAGCGGTAGGAGCTACCACTAATGGTGCTGTCAAGAAAGGCAGCTGATCCACCTGGTTCCCGAGACAGGACTCAAGTATCTCCCTTGTTTCAAGGAGGTGGATGGTATCATCCAGGAAGAAAGTCCTTCCTGAACATCTTTGTGGGGGACAGCAGGGAGAGTAGAAATAGAAACACAACAGCAAATGTTAACACCAACCAGCCTTTTATCTGAACTCAAAACCACTCAGCCAGGCTGCAAGAATGTAGGTCTTTCTTTCCTCTTCTGCTTCAGGATATCCCAAGGCACATCCTCTCCTTCCCAGAGAAGGCTCCCACTCTTTCTTGAGTGGATCCTTAGGAAAATGTAGCTGGGAGGGAAGGAATAGGAACTTTCCTCCTATTTTGTGGGTACTGTCTCCCTGAAATAGATCAGAATTTAAGTTTTGGGATGAAGCTGATTTGCCTCAGTAGAGTTGAATGTTTGGTGGCATCCTTTCTGCAGAAAGGCATTTTGCACCAGCAATGGGTACTTCATATCCCAGGACACAGGGCCAGGACTCTCCAATCCACAGGGACTGACCTAACTGGAGTTCCATTCCAGCTCTGGGCTGACCAGATCTTGAGAGTCCTACAAAAGGACCAGTCTGGCAGTTGGGAAGATGCCTCACACTGAAGAACTGCCCCTAGTTAGTGGTTGGGTCACCTCCAAGGGAAGGGAACGAAAACAGTGTCCAGGAAGAACTTCAAGGTAGAAAACAAAAACCCAGGGTGTCAGGTTGGACAGGGCTTGGAGCAACCTGGGGTAGAGGAAGGTGTCCCTGCCCATGTCAGGGGATGGCACCGGATGAGATTTCAAGTCCCTTCCAATGCAAACCATCCCATGATTCCCTGATTTCAGGCAACTGAAAAGGATCAGAACATTGTTCAGAGTTTTGCTGTAAGGATGGTGGCACATTGGGTCTTGCACCTGCATTTCATGTCTCTACCAAAGTCTTCAGGCAAAAAGATTCTCCCAATGTCCAAGGCAGCAAGTACACCTGCAGAAGTTTCAAGGTGGGTTCCCTGGAGGGCTTGTCTTCGAGGGAGGAGAGATCAAGCCACGTGGTAGAGAAGAAAAGCATCTGGTTGGACAACACATCAGAGCCATGTTCATGAAATGAGGGTTGAGGTTTCCCATGTTCATGAAATGAGGTCTGAGCTTTCCCCCAGAACAACCTGTGGAAGGAGTTAGGAAGGAATCACAATGAGCTGATCCTTGGAGGAACAGCTGAGGTGCATCACTGAGGCCACTGAGGTGCATCACTGAGGCCACCTCTCACCAACCCAGTGTCCTCCTGTCCCTGGTGCTGGTGAACAACACTCAGCTGTACCTTGAAATGTGGAGGATGAGCTGGAGCAGCTTCTACTCCCTCACTCTGCATCTGCTGCTCAGGGAGAAGATGCTTCCAGTCTATCACCTTTCATCAGCACAGAGAATGTCTTGATGAAGAGATGGAACAGGCAGGCTGGGGATAATTGCAGGCTGGAGATGGTGCTAATAGCTGTAATTTGGGTTGTGGAAGCAATAAACCCAGGCTCAATCACTGCCTGCTTTGTTTGGGAACGAGCCCAAGCTGCAAACAGAGAAAATGAAATTTATGAAAAATATATATTTCAAGGAAAGTAATTAGCACGTGTCTGCTGTGGTGATTGCAGGGGCTGAGAGCTTCCAGCTTTCTGCTGGAATCTGTGGAGCTCTGATTGCAGATACACAGGGTGGGTGAGCAGCTCCTCCCACATAACCAGAGCAGCTGGAGCTGTGCCAGGGCAGGGTCAGGTTGGATCTGAGGGAAAGGTTGTTCCCCCAGAGGGTGGTGGGCACTGAGCAGGCTCCCCAGGGCAGTGGGCACAGCCCCAAGGCTGCCAGAGCTCCAGGAGTGTTTGGATGATGCTCTGGGGCACAGGGTGTGACTCTTGGGGATGGTCCTGTGCAGGGCCAGGAGCTGCACTTGTGACCCTTGTGGGTCCTCCCAAATCAGCAGATTCTGTGTGACCTGTCACAGGAGTGAATCTTTCATTATCAACAATTAGTTGCATAGATTTAATGTGGAATTTTTAGGCAGGTATCAGAAGGTGGGATAAGTTTTGCTCTTATTTGATGGATGTGTGGTCATCAAAGAGACTCTTTATTCCCATCAAGGTCTCAGTGTCTGGGCCACTGCCTGGAAAATATTTCTAATTGTTCCTGTGCAGATGCCTGACTGGTTTCATGATGTTCCAGGTTACACCCTGTGCCCAGAGTTTGTACAAGGAGAAGGAGGATAAGGAAAAATTCCGTCCTATCTTTTTGATTCTGTCTTCCTTTTCTCTTTTTTTTTTTTTTTTTTAAAGTCTAGACATTTCTTCCTGGAATCATGGTTTGCAAAATAGTTTGAGTTGAAGGGACCTTAATGCTCAGCCCATCCCTGCCCTGCCATGGGCAGGGACACCTTCAACTAGCCCAGGCTACTCCAAGCCCTGTCCAGAGTGGCCTGGGACGCTCCCAGGGAAGGGGCAGCCACAACATCTCTGCCCAACCTGTGCCAGGGCCTGCCCACCCTCACAGGGAACAATTCCTTCCCAATATCCCATCTGTCCCTGGCCTCTGGCAGTGGGAAGCCGTTCCCCTTGTTCTGTCCCTCCATCCCTCCTCCCAAGTCCCTCTCCAGCTCTCTTGGAGCCTCTTTAGGCTCTAAGGTCACCATTGCCCTGCTCAGCACCTCACTTAAAACAAGACCTAAAAAAAGAGAATGAAATAATAAACAAACTATTTAAAACTTACATTTCTATGGAATGAAATTAGACATTTTTTGTTGACCAAATTCAGTATTGTGGACATAAAGAAATGGAGGAAATTCAAAATCTATCAGTGTTCCACATAGACACTTTAAAAACAATAGTTCTGTGCTATGAAAATGCAAGAAGAGTTTTATTGTTTGAGGTTTTTTTAATTAAATTGCATCTTTTCAATGTAAAAGTACCAGCATCGAAAGACAAAGACTGACATAAATCAGGCAAGGAGCCTGTCCCAGTTCAGCAGGTGGGACCAGTTTACCCCTGTGTGGGTGTGACCAAAGCTGGGCATTCTAAACCCTCTGGGCCATTGCCCAGCAACTCTTCCCAATGGCCCATTGGCAGCAGCTGCCCAGGGCACAGCTGAGCCCTCAGCCTGGCAGCTGGCTGGGAAAGAAGCCTGGCAGAGGAGCTGGGAGAACTCCCCTCCAGGGACTCCTTGGCACCTCCACACCCACCTGAGGGCTCAGCTCTGCTCAGGGGCCAGCAACCATTCCAAAATCCCCCCTGACTCCCAGAGTCACATCCCCCAGTCTGGAACTCCCTGCCCTGGGGGACCCACTGGGGGCTCCCACCTGAGCCTGAGGGGATGGAATCTTGGGGGGCTTTGGGACTGGGGAACCACTCAATGGATCCAGAGGAGGATCAGAACCTGGCCAGGAGGAGCCCACCACTCTCCACCAGACTGTGCCATCATCTGCACCAACAGGTTTGTCCCTTCCTTTTCCTTTGGAGTCGGGGGAACCACGTGGGGCTCAGCACAGGGGCCACCAAACCCCACTGTGTTTGTGCCCCAGGGGGCTGGGTTACACTGCTGGGTTTGTGGGTTAAACCCAATTTCTCTTTGTGTCATTGTATTTATTCTAATATTGTTATTAAACTGTAACTCTGACTTATAATCTCTTTTGTGTTGGGTTTGTTTCTCCTGCTGGTTTACCTTTAAACCAGCACAAAGCCCAAACATAAAACCCAGTGTTTATCTGCCTCTCAATGGAAACATTCAAGACTGACCCAAAAGGAACTGCAGGTGGGTTTTTTTCCTTCAAATTCTGTGCTTTCAGCAAGAACACTGAAAAATCCTTCCAAAACAAACCTCACTGGATCTTTCAGCTTGGTCACTGACATGAGAACTCCATTATTCTCCCAGATCATATCTGAAGAACTTAAGTTTCAATCATCTCCCTCCCAGGACTTCTTCCCCTGTAAAATTGATCTCCAGAGAGAGTTTCCCTGACAGTCGACTTAACCATCATCCCCCTCATTTTCATCCTATTACTCCTGGTAAATTATTTTGTTAGGATTATTGTGATGAGTGATGGGTATTCATGAGACCCTCCTGACTCTGATCTGTCTATTATGGGATGGGAACGTGGTTGGGGAAATTTCTTCCTGCTGCTGGAGCAGTAATTGTCTTACCTTTAAGTATCTCTTCAGCAAAATCTCTCAGATCTGTCTGCTTTTTGTGGATGTGGGACTTCACCCTCCTGAAATGGAAACTGCCCAATTAATGGCTCATGTAACTCACTGTGGGGGTGGAAGGGCTGTCATGGAACAAAAAAAACTGTGTGGAGAAGTTGTAACTGCCATGAGTTCCTAGAGAAACCCAGCAAAACACCACTAAAATACTGAGTTTCATCTATTTCCTGATGGGAACAGGGGTTTGTTTCATGGGTGGTACGCAGCACCTTCCAGCCCCAAGGCTGCCAGAGCTCCAGGAGTGTTTGAATGATCCTCTCAAGCACAGGGTGTGACTCCTGGGGATAGGCCTGTGCAGGGCCAGGAGTTGGACTCACTGATCCTTGTGGGTCCCCTCCAACTCAGCATGTTCTGTGTCTCCCTCTTGCTTTAAGTCTATAAACTTGTTCTGATCCAAACATGCCGTTTCCTGAAGGAGGTGCTCACACACAGAATCATCTTCACAGTCATCTCTCACATGTCAGAGCAGATCCTGCTGCAGTTTCACCCTCTGGACACAAAAAAGTCATGTTGGAAATCTCATGGCCAGCACCAACTCACTGTGCTGTGACCTCACAGCTCATGTGAACTGTGGAATCCTCTGAGCTGGAAGGGACCCACGAGGACCATCAATCCAACTCCTGGACCTGCACAGGACATCTCATGAGTCACAACCCCTACTGATGCTCCCTTGCAGATGCTTTCTCCTCCCCCAGGGAATGGCTGGTCATTTCTGCAGTGCAGCAGGCACTTGCTGTGAGGAGGAGGTGTGCAGATCATGGGCTTTTAGGAACCTCCTGAGATCCTGCACTGCCTTGACAGGTTTTCTCAATGCTGAGGACTTGGGGAGCTCCTCCATCACATGTGCTCTGGGCAGGGTCAGCAAATGTTTCTGCTTTCAGGTTTTAATCCGTTCAGCAGTAAATGGTCCATTCCTGTTCCCTTCTGACACAGCCATACAGTGAGGGACATCCCCACCCTGGGGGGCATCATGCTGGGCCAGGGAGAGGATTGTCCCGCTCTGCTCTGCACTGGGGCAGCCTTACCTGCAATGGGGGGCAGTTTGGGGGTACACAATGGAAGGGAGAGATTGAGCCATTGGAGAGTGTCCAAAGGAGGGACATGGAGATGGTTCAGGGCCTGGAGGGGCAGCGTGTGAGGACACTGAGGGCACTTGGTGTGTTCAGCTGCACAAGAGGAGACTGAGGGGACACCTCACTGCAGGTACAACTTCCTCAGGAGGGGCAGAGGAGGGGCAGGCACCGATCTCTGCCCTGTGGGGACCAGGGACAGCACCCAGGGAATGGCCTGGAGTTGTGTCAGGGCAGGGTCAGGTTGGATCTCAGGGAAAGGCTCTTCCCCCAGAGGGTGGTGGGCACTGAGCAGGCTCCCCAGGGCAGTGGGCACAGCCCCAAGGCTGCCAGAGCTCCAGGAGAGTTTGGATGATCCTCTGGGGCACAGGGAGTGATGTTTGGGAATGGTCCTGTGCAGGGCTAAGGGTTGAGCTTAATCATCTTTCTGGATTGCTTCCAATTAGCATATTCTGTGATTCTTTGATGTCCACCACATGTGCCCATTGCCTTGGCTGTCTGACCTCATTCACAGACACCAATATGACTTTATTACCTTTTTCTAATTTACTGTTCTTCAATTCTTAGCTAAACAAATCAGTGCTCCTTTTTCACAGCTGTTTTAAGTGTTCCCATCACCAATCTGTCTCCTGTATCTCAACCAGGACTGGAATCCCATCAACAATCTTGGGCTGGTCCCACAGTGTGGGCAGCAGGGCAGGATTGTGCCCCTCTGCCCCCTCAGGTGAGACCCCACCTGCAGAGCTGCCCCAGCCCTGGGCCCAGCACAGGAAGGACATGGAGCTGCTGGAGAGAGTCCAGAGGAGGCCCCGGACATGACTGGAGGGATGGAGCAGCTTTGCTCTGAGGAAAGGCTGAGGGAACTGGGATTGTTCAGCATGGGGAAGAGAAGGCTTTAAGGTGACATAATTGCAGCCCCCTCCAGTATCTGAAGGGATCCTGCAAGATGGACAGAGAACTTCTTATGAGGGTCTGGAGGGACAGGACATGGGGGAATGGCTTCCCACTGACAAAGGGAAAGGTTAGGTTGGATATTGGGGAGAAATTCTTCCCTGTGAGGGTGGGCAGGCCCTGGCACAGGGTGGGCAGAGAAGCTGTGGCTGCCCCATCCATGGAAGTGTCCAAGGCCAGGTTGGAGCAACCTGGGCTGATGGAAGGTGTCTCTGCCCACGGCAGGGGATGGAATGAGCTGAGCTTTAATGTTCTTTCCAACACAAACCATTCTGGGATTCTATGATTTTTTTTTCTATGTTTCCTGGAACACAGGGAATGGGCAGATCCTCAAGGGGCCTGGCTAAGGGTCTAGCCCTGCAGGAATGGTGAGCACTGGGTGATATAATGATGCCAAAATCTGCCAGGTGAAGACACTCAGCACTGGGAGACAATTGACCCAAGGAAGGTAACCAGGTGACATACTGAGAAGGAAATCCCAGAGATCAGCAAGAAAGGAGGAGTAAAGAGAAGGCTGAGGGCTTTGAGGTAGTTGTGGTGCACCCAATAAATACCAGCATGGCTTGTAATCCTTGATTTTCCTCAAAGGCTGCTCAAAGTCACACCTGCCTGCAAATATTTCTCACTTGGAAGTGATTTAATGAGCTAATAAATCTTGTCTTTGCATGTCCCTTGGACATGGTGTCCTTGGCTGCAATGGCCTCTGGGCACTGCAGTTCCAGGCTGGAAGTGCTGGGACATGTGACTCTTGTTGGAAACACTCAGACTATTTCTCAACATCTTGGTCAAGAGGCTTCTGGCACCACCTGGCAGCAGCTCCTGTGTGCTCCTGGCTGAGGTGGGACAGGGAGATGGATGACCTGTTGTGTCTGACTGACATTGGCCACCAATCCTTCCTCAGGCCTCAGAGCAGGTTTAGTCAGAGGGCCCTGCAGGGAGCAACACAACACAATTTGGGACTGACTCAACACAAGAGATGAGTGGTTTGGAACACAAGGGATGAGTGGTTTGGAACACAAGAGATGAGTGGTTTGGAACTCAAGAGATGATTGGTTTGGAACTCAAGAGATGAGTGGTTTGGAACACAAGAGATGGGTGGTTTGGAACACAAGAGATGAGTGATTTGGAACACAGGAGATGGGTGGTTTGGAACACAAGAGATGATTGGTTTGGAACTCAAGAGATGAGTGGTTTGGAACACAAGAGATGGGTGGTTTGGAACACAAGAGATAGGTGGTTTGGAACACAAGGGATGAGTGGTTTGGAACACAAGGGATGAGTGGTTTGGCTGTTTCCAGGAAGTTGCTGCTGTGAAAACATCACAGGCTTTTTTGGTCACTCTCACCTTCAGAATTCAACTAAAACCAACCATGCCTGGAGCTCCTCATGTGACTGAGCCACAGCCCATTCCCAAGCCAGGCTGAGCACCCTTCACACAGCAACACAAATCACAAAATCGCTCTGGGATTGGTTGGACGGGGCATCTGGGGATCATTTGGTCCAAGCTCCCTGCTCAAGCCAGGTCCTGTGTCCAGATGACTCTAAAATATCTCCAGGGAACGGGACCTCCAATGGGACGTGTGATCTGTGACCCAGTGAAAACCAAAATCCAACATTTGGGAGAGTTTTCATCTGAATCAATGTTTTCCAAGTTTCCATACTTTTTCACAAAAAAGACAACATTTCCCACAAGAAAAATATAATAAAGTAATTTAGAGTTATCAACCTTATTTCTGACAAGTGTCACTGTCTGCACTGGGAAGGTCTTATTATTATTCACATTTTAAGAGCAGATCCACCTCTGACAGGGGATAGAGGAAACTCTGTTGGTAACTCTGAGGGAAAGTTGAACTGAAGTTCACCCACAGCCTGGAATTTAAAATTCTACAGCCACAAGAGCCACCTCAGCCTTATCCAGCAGTAAACTGAGGGTTTTCCTGCCCACCTTCATGTCTGAGCTCTCAGACAAAGGATTCCTCTCACAGTTGTTGACAAAGCAATTCTCACCTGCGGAAGGAACTGTGTGGGATCTGCTGTGTCAGCAGATCAACATCTGCCATCTCTGCTCTGAGCTATCAGGAGGTGACAGGAGCCACTGCTCCCTTTTCCCTTGCAAAGCCCAAGAGGATATAAATATCCTGTGGCCAACAGATCTAGGGAGGTGATTCTGCCCCTCTGCCCCCTCAGGTGAGACCCCACCTGCAGAGCTGCCCCAGCCCTGGGGCCCAGCACAGGAAGGACATGGAGCTGCTGGAGAGAGTCCAGAGGAGGCTCCAGAGATGCTCCAGGGCTGGAGCCCCTCTGCTCTGGAGCCAGGCTGGGAGAGCTGGGGGGGCTCACCTGGAGAAGAGAAGGCTCCAGGGAGACTTTGGAGCCCCTTGCAGGGCCTAAAGGGGCTCCAGGAGAGCTGGAGAGGGACTGGGGACAGGGGATGGAGGGACAGGACAAGGGGGAATGGCTTCCCACTGCCAGAGGGCAGGGATAGATGGGATATTGGGAAGGAATTGTTCCCTGTGAGGGTGGGCAGGCCCTGGGACAGGTTGGGCAGAGAAGCTGTGGCTGCCCCATCCCTGGGAGTGTCCAAGGCCAGGTTGGACAGGGCTTGGAGCAACCTGGGCTGGTGGGAGGTGTCCCTGCCCATGGCAGGGGGTTGGATTAGATGTCCTTTAAAGGCCCCTCCTAACCCAAACCACGCTGTGGTTCTATGATCTTCCCTCTCGAGACTGGGTTTATTTAGGTGGCCTGATGTGTTTCCAGGGTCCGCAGTCACACAGCACAGCAGGAGAGAGCACATGGTGCACAAACCCCCTGCAGGTTCCATCATGTCTTGTTAGCCCCTGGCCCCAGTGCTGGTGCAGAGGGTCGGTGTCACTCCTGCCCTGTGCTGAGTGTGCACAGACACATCCAGAACATGGAATGAACACAAAGCATGAGGAGCAGCACAGAAAGCAGCAGGAAAAATATCTGCCTTCCTTAAAAACTGCATTTGTTCTTTGCCCTGCCCTGAAAGAATCTAAGATGATGAACAAAAGAGAAGAGGATTTAATCAACAAAAAGGTTCTGGCAAGAAACCAAGTCACCTTTGGAGCTTCTTGTGTTCAATGAGAAGCCATCGATGGTGAGGGAGAGCCGGGAGTGATTTTCCCAATGGAGTGGCCCAAACACTGGGATTTCTGTGCAGGAAACAGCTCTTCACAGCTAATTGGACTTGCTCAGTCTGGAACGCTGAGGATACACCAGGGGCTACTTTAATTTATTGGCTTTAGAAGACGTATTTACAAACCTAAAACTGTAAATCTGAGGCTTTGTAGCCTTAGCTAAAGAGCACAAATGGAGCTAAGACTGATGTCAGCGAGGACTTTGTCTTCATCCTTGAGCTTAACTGATTGATTGAGTTACATGTAGATCATTAAAAAACACATATTTAAAGAAACCATCCTCCCAACCTACAAGGAGACCAGCCCTGAATGCTTCAGTGCTACAAAACCAACCACAATTCAGCAACAAAAAGACACCTGCAGCAGCCTAACAGGTGGAAATAATTCCAGTCAGAAACCAAAACCCCCAGTCTGCGCCTCTTCTGTCCATGCTGGGCCTTTTTCCAAGTGCCCTTTGCTTGTGTGACCTCAGTGTCACCACACCTGGAGGACCAAGGGGGTGACAGGTTCAACCATGAACAAGGTGGCCCCTAAGAAGGTTGATGTCCAGCTCCACAGGTGTTAGAGGTCCCAGCCCTGTTTGCAGTGCTGCAGAGTCTCCCCCAGAGCAGGGACCAGCCAGACAGGGCAAAGATTGACTGCTTAACAAGCCCTCTGGAATGTGTCATCTCAGGAGCAGAAAGGGAAGTCATGAAAGTCATTGAGATTTGGCACATGGTTTCAGTTGGAAAAAAAAATAGGAAACTTTCTGGAATATGAAATCAAATAGTTCAGCTTGGAAGGCATCTCAGGTGGTTTAGAGTGCAATCTCTTCCTCAAATATGGTCAACTGTGAGATGCGATGAGATGAGATGAGATGAGATGAGATGAGATGAGATGAGATGAGATGAGATATGAAATCATTTAGAGCGTCTTTGGGTTTGTCTTAAAAACCTGCCAGTGTGGAGACTCCATATCCTCCATGGGCAACCTCTTCCCATCCCTGGCTGCCTAATGGTGAAAAAAAAGTGGATTTGGGCTTTTCATTTTTCAGTGGTCATGTTCAAAAGAGCAGGAGAGAGGGAAAAGAAGGATGAAGTGCATGAGCAAAGAAAAAAATGAAATAGCCTTATGTTGAGTAGTGGTCAAGCAGAAAGAGCAGAGCTCATTTCACCTGTTATTTTGAGCTGGTCTGTCCATGGTCCTCATTGGCACATGAGAACTGACACATTTGGGCTATTATTCCTAAAGGAAACATCTGATAAGGCTCAGACCAATGTCTCTTGGGACTTCTCTCTCTGGTGACTGTGAGGAGCCCATTTCTGCCTGCACAAAAACACACACCCATGGGCATATAAAGCTGGGGCTGGTGCCTCCTGCCCTGCCTGCCTCCCTCCCTCACACCAGCTCCAAAACACAACCCTCCACTTTGCACTCCCCCATCACCAAAAGCTGCAAACTTGCTGTGTGAGAGGAGGTAGACCCTCAATTTTGTCTACAATTCCCAACAAAACGTTTGGCATCTTCCTTACAGATGCCAGGCCAAGGCATTAATACTGAGGAGGATGTGCTTGGAGAACATCTCATAGGAATGAATTTTCCCCCTGTTAGTGTGAGAAAAATCTCGGCTTGAAGAATTTTTAGAGAGACGAGTTGAAGGAGCAAAGCAAAAATAGGGTTTTAATGGCCAATACTGTGTACACAGGGTGCCTCCCCACAGCCAAATCGCCGGGGAGCACACGGAGGAGGGAGGGGTCACCCCAATTTATTTCGTTCACGCCACGCCCCTTTCTCCCCTCCAGGAGTCCAGCCCTCCGCAGTCCATGTTTGGCACTTTGAACGCTGATTCGAAGTCCTCACTTCTTCACTGCCTTCTTTGGGCAATTTCTTGCTGCGCCATCAACGCTGATTGGCTCGTCCAGTCGCTCTATCAGGCCCTCACACCGGCCGCAAGCCCTGGCAGAAGCCTCTTCCCCCCCTGCTGGGACTGCAGCCTCACAGACTTCCCGCCACTTTTCGCCTGTCTAACCTGCATGTGGAGAAATTCCCCCCCCCTTAAAGGGCCAGTCCCATTTTCAATTAACACAGGACCTTTTAATTAACCAAACCCCTTCTTTCCACACCTCCCACAAAGAACCCTCCCTCTTTATTTCTCACATTAGGAGTGTGATTGTTTTCCTTGCCCTCCAGTTCCCCCTTCAGGGACAGACCTCAGCCCAGCCAGTTGGGTCCTGTGGGGCCCTGAGGGTCCCTGAGAGCTCCAAGAGAGCTTGGAAAGCCCCACATTGGCTTCACATGCAGGATGCTGTTGGTGTCCCAATCCCAGCTGCAAGAAGGTGGGTTGACTTGCTCAGGGTGCCACAGCCAATGTCCTTGTCTATCAACCCAAGCTCATGGAGCTGCTCCAGGGCATGGACCATAAACTTCGATTTGTCATCTAATTACAGGGGGCCATAATGGCTTATATACTTTAAAGGGCTCATTAATCTAAACTAGTCTCTTGTTTAGCTGTTGCTTTTGTGCAGCCTCACTCATCACTCAGTCAGGCCTCAGCATCCCCAGTGTTGTCATCTGGAGCTGCAAATCAGGAGCCAAGCAGGGCCCTTCTCCAGCTCACACAGCCAAGGCACCAACTGGAGATTAGGGCTGAACATCAGGAGAGAGCCAGGAGCAAATGAAACTCTGCTGCTTTGGCTCCTGCAAGGAGAGATCAGTCCACAGAACCACAGAATCACAGAATCACAGAATATGCTGATTTGGAAGGAACCCACAAGGATCAGTGAGTCCAACTCCTGGCCCTGCACAGGACCAGCCCCAAGAGTCACACCCTGTGCCCCAGAGCATCATCCCAACACTCCTGGAGCTCTGGCAGCCTTGGGGCTGTGCCCACTGCCCTGGGGAGCCTGCTCAGTGCCCACCACCCTCTGGGGGAACAAGCTTCTCCTGAGATCCAACCTGACCCTGCCGTGACACAGCTCCAGCCATTCCCTGGGTGCTGTCCCTGGTCCCCTCAGAGCAGAGATCAGCATTCAAGGAGCTGTGGGAGTGGCAATCCTGGTTTGCAAATGCAGCTCCTCTGATGACACCCTTTCTACATCATGCATGGAAATGATCAAAATGGGAAGAACCTGAAACACAGGAATGGTTTGATACAATCGTCTCAGTTTTCCAACTCATCTGTAGGAGGGATTGTTTGGGCACTGAGCAGTGAAGAAATTAGCATTGTTAATTTGCTGCAAGCCAGGGCACCTATATGAGCTCAAGAAATGCAACACAATTAATTAGCCTCTAAAAAAAGCATTTGAAGTGTTTATTGCAGGATCAAGCTCCTGGTTTTATAAGCAGATGGGGAAATAAAGTGCTAGGAATGACATGGAGAAAACAGCTGCACTGGGACCAGAAGCCTAATTCATAATTCAACAGACTAATCAGGGAACATCTTCTGCAGCTCCTCGGCTGTGATGGAAGAACGTGAGGAGGAAACGATTAGGCTGCTTTGGTTCTTAAAGAGGCTGCTGCCAATTAACTTCCTTTCTTTGTTGCCCATGTACACATCTAATGATGTGGGCCATGTTATTAAAGAGACAGACAAAAGTAGGTCAACCTAAAATAATTGTCTTAATGATAAACACTCTGAGGCACAATTTCAATAGGGTTTGCTGAGAATTAATTAAAGGAGTAAAGACCTGCTCACGCTCACTTTTCTCATCATTCCTGTTCTCCTGCACCAGGGGGTTTGGCTGCTGCTCTTGGCTCTGGAGGGGCCTTTCAGTGGTGGCTGCAGGTGGTGCTGGTTCATCTCCACACAGATCCCACTGGCACAGCACAGGTTTATGTCCAGGACATAGCTTTGTGCTGCCTCAGCTTTGCAATCTGGATACCCACTGCTCATGGAGGCACCAGGAAAAGTCACCTCTCCACTGAAGGGGACATTGAAGAGGAGACTGAGGGGAGACCTCATTTCAGGTCCAGCTTCCTCAGGAGGGGCAGAGAAGGGGCAGGCACTGATCTCTGCTCTGTGGGGACCAGGGACAGCACCCAGGGAATGGCTGGAGCTGTGTCAGGGCAGGGTTGGGTTGGATCTCAGGGAAAGGTTGTTCCCCCAGAGGGTGGTGGGCACTGAGCAGGCTCCCCAGGGCAGTGGGCACAACCCCAAGGCTGCCAGAGCTCCAGGAGGGTTTGGATGATGCTCTGGGGCACAGGGTGTGACTCTTGGGGCTGGTTCTGTGCAAGGGTAGGAGCTGGACTCACTGATCCTTGTGGGGCCCTTTCCCACCTCAGCATGTTCTGTGATTCTCGGATCTCTGAGGTTCTCAGATCTCCTGAGGGACAGAGGGAGAGTCAGCTCTGACCAGCCCAGGCTGTGACAGCTCTTGAGTGTCTATGGTGAGGCAAAGAGATGCTGTGGAGACTCCACTGCTTTCAAAAAAAAGTGAATTGTTCCAGTCCTATCTTGGATCTGCCCCTGAATCCAACAGGAAAGCTTCTTCTGGGAAAGAGCCCGCAGAGGGATCAGTTCCCTACAATATTTGACCTCCAGGAAATAAGGACTTTGTCTTGGCATGGTCTCAACTCTTCATCCAGCACTTGGCTTGGAGGACAACTGACATGGTCAGAATCATTATGCTTTTTATTTCAATTAAAACCCGTTTGTCTGAGCCAGAATCCAGTGGGATGATCCTGACATCTGCATTTCCACTTCTTTCCTGGAATCTTCAGGGTCTAACCTGAAGATGATTTCACTGGAAGCCTTGTCACCTGCTGGCTGGATTTTCCTGCACTGACAGAGTACTGACCAGTGGTCTGTGTCACAGGACAGTGATGGTCTGGCCTTGGTTGCCTCCAGCATCCCTGTCAGGTCTGTGCACCTGGATGAGTCCAAAGTCCAAGATAATTTTGCTGGACTTGGAGTCCCTCAGTTGAGGAGTTTTTCATGGATTCTCCAACTAAAATCATTGAGTGTAATTGGTAGAGTCAACACACTGCACAGCCAAGGCTGGGAGAGTCCAGGTACAGGAAAATGCAGCTGGAGGACATCAATCCAGCAGTTCTGGAGGAAATGTGCTTTCCTTGGTGCAGCATCAAACCCTTTGAACAGAGAGGAGTCTGTGTCTCTCTGTTTGCTGAAACCTTCTGCCAAACCAGCCCCAAGTGCAATCAGTTTTTAGCTGAGGTTTTAATACACTCTGAAAAATGATATGTTTTACTTACTCCTTTCAAAACAATAACTTGTCAGCCCCTGCATTTTCAAGTACCAAATGCACAAAATTCAGCGAGACATCACGTTGGTTCTTCCTTTCCACATCAAACCTGTTGGAAAATATTTCAGTAACACAGGCCATAATGTGTTACTAGAAGCCTATATGCACAGCCCAGGCCAGGGAGAAAGGGGAAAACGGGGCCCCTGTGTTTTAGAACAGTAGCAAGATGAACAGTAAATAATAAGAAAGAATGCAGCCGTTTCTACTGGGAACGGATAAGAGGGTATAGTTTTAATAAGATGACCAATCCAGGGGTATGGAGTTGGATATCCACCCTAGCTACTGGCCAATTGTATTGCTGTACTATTGTTAAGTGTGTATGCTATGTAAACAATAAATGTGCAGTGTGCTGACCGTAACTTCGGTGAAGAGTGTGTCTCTGCTCCATTTCCGTCGAAGCCCAGAAAACAAAGAAAAAGACCGACGTTCTCAAAACCCCAGCGTCTTCTCCGGTAACACAAACCCAAAAGCATTTTCGAGTTCTTTCAGGCTGATTTTTAAAAATATAATTTGGTGTAAAAGTCCAGGTTTTTCCCCAAATCTGGCTATGATAAAAATTGATATGCAAAGCCCATTGATGTCACCAGGCTGCATCTGGCTGTGCTGACATTTTTGTAGAGATGAGCCAAAGCCAGAGCCACAGATCAGAGTCTCTGACTGAAGAACAAATGGATGAGTCCTCCCTGATGGGCACTTTGAAAGCACCAACCCTTGTGCTTAGATCTCGCTGCTCTGCTTCTGTCTCAGAGCATCCCCTGCCAGGCTCTCCCTCAAGCCCTGCCCTTGTGACCCATCTGAGCTCCCCTGTCACTCATCTCCTGCATCTCCAGAGCTGTTTGGGACTCCAAATATGTTGCCTAAATGGGGTTGCTGAGCTCTCTCAGTCCAGACTTGCACACACAATGAGCCCTTCTCAAGGCATCACTCCCTAAAAAGCCCTCACAGAGCACAAGGCTCTGATTAAAAGGAAGAAAAGTAATTTTCCATGTTTCATTCAAAAACTGTATTACTGAGCCCTTCAATAATTACTGAGCTAATCTGACATTCATGATCCTTGATTTCACTCATTTATCCAGTGCCATACAGGAGCTGATTAATAAGATGTTACTTAGTGGAACACAGTTTCTCTTCTTCCCCCAGGACATTATAATTTTAGAAAAAAATTAAATATTACAAAGCAGAGCAGGTAATTGGCAGGAGAACTCATCATCCTGCTCTGGAATACATGGGCTTCCTCACCACCATGAGAGATCTTTCCAGCAAGATATGGTGGTTGGGAGGGAGCAGCTGGGAAGGGGGTAGAATTCCTCCCTGGATTTCCAGATGTTCCCTTATGAGCCATCAACCTGTGGAGTGTCCTGCACCTTTATCCACCTGCAACCTGCTGACCCCATGGATGGTCTGGTGGGACAAAGCATCTCCACTCTCTTCTGCCCACTCCAATCCAAACCTATTCCCATCCCAAGATGGTCTGTGCAATCTGAAAAGCTAAACAAATCATAGAATCGTGGAATGGTTTGGGTTGGAAGAGATTTTAAAGGGTTTCTTAAAGGTTCCACCCCCTGCCATGGGCACCTTCCACCAGCCCAGGTTGCTCCAAGCCCCATCCAACCTGGCCTTGGACACTCCCAGGGATGGGGCAGCCACAGCTTCTCTGCCCAGTCTGTGCCAGGACCTCCTCACCCTCCCAGGGACGAATTCCTTCCCCATATCCCATCTATCCCTGCCCTCTGGCAGTGGGAAACCATTCCCTGTGTCCTGTCCCTCCAGGGCCTCATAGTCTCTCTCCATCTTCCTTGTAGCTCCATTCTGACAAATAAAACTACAGTAACATTAATTGCTTTTTTTTTTAATAGCACCCAACACTGGTGAGGTGAAGATGAATCAAGATGGGTGAAAACACTGCCAAGAGCAACTTTCCTGTTGTCTGTAACTGTGCTGGGGGCTCCTGCCCCTGTGAGGCTCGGGGCTGTGTCTCAGCACTGGCAGTGTCTTCCTCCTCAGTCTCCTGTCCCTGCTGCCTTTTACAAAGAGAATATTAAGGTCCCTCCTGCCATGCCACATCCAGGGCATACAGTTCATTATGATTCTCCCAATAGATCCCAAATTAATTGGGTACCTGCGTGTCCGTGTTTGCTCATGGATGTTTCTGGGTTAATTGATGTCTGGTTGGCTCCACAGAGCCCTGTGTGCAATTTTTTGAATATGAACGTTGCAGGGGAAGAGCCATCACATCAAAAATGCATGTTAAGTGCACCACATCTCACCCTACTTCTAAAACCAATTTGGATGACTCGTGTGGAACTCTTTGCCCTGTCTTACTCCTGTCTCCTAATTTTGCATCTCCTTTCTAATTTGAGTCTGTCAGAAATGGGCTGTTCCCTCACTGTTCCTGTCCACAGATGGCCCGCACTGGGTTGGCTGATGCTCTTTGGGACATCAGTTTGGGACACAATGGAAGGGAGAGATCGAGCCATTGCAGAGTGTCCAAAGGGGGCAACAAAGGTGGGGAAGGGCCTGGAGGGGCAGTATGTGAGGACACTGAGGGCACTTGGTGTGTTCAACTGGACAAGAGGAGACTGAGGACAGACCTCACTGCAGAAGGGGGCAGAGGAGGGGCAGGCACTGATCTCTGCTCTGTGGGGACAAGGGACAGCACCCAGGGAACGGCTGGAGCTGTGTCAGAGCAGGGTCAGGTTGGATCTGAGGGAAAGGTTGTTCCCCCAGAGGGTGGTGGGCACTGAGCAGGCTCCCCAGGGCAGGGGGCACAGCCCCAAGGCTGCCAGAGCTCCAGGAGGGTTTGGATGATCCTCTCAGGGACCGGATGGGAGTGTTGGGGTGTCTGTGCAGGGCCAGGAGTTGGACTGGGTGGTCCTTGGGGGTCCCTTCCAGCTGAGGAGATTCTGTGATTCTGTGATATCTGCAAAGCAAGATGAGCTTGTTTGGTGGAGTTAATTTTCCTCCCAGGCACTGCTGTGGGGCTGTGCTTGGGTTTGTGCTGAGCCCAGGACTGAGAATACTGAGCTGGTTTGTCACTGCTGAGCTTACCCAGAGCCAAAGCCTTTCCTGCCACTCGTACCCACAGAGGGGCTGGGACCGTGTGAGAGGGGGCACAGCTGGCACAGGCGACCCCAACTGCCCCAGGGGATCTTCCAGAGCACATGACATCATGCTCAGGATATTAGGTGGGGAGAGGAGGAGGAAGAGGCCGTTTGGAGTGATGGTGTTTGTCTTTCTAAGTCACTGTTACATGGGATGGGGCCCTGCTCTCCTTGGTATGGCTGAACATGGAAGGCAGGGCATGAATCCAGGGCTTTGCTCTTCTTGTGTGTGTGGCTTTTGCTCTCCCTAACAAATTGTATTCATGTCAACCCATGAGTTTTCTGGCTTTTACCCTTCCAACCCTCTCCCAGTCCCTTGGTGGTGGAGTGAGAGAGCAGCTCTGTGGGGCTTGGTGGATGGTTGGGTTTAAACTACAACACAAGGGTATGAAGGACAGCCCTGCAGGGGCCCCTCTGAAGTTCCCATCTCTCTTGTGCCACTCTAATGAGCTTTCCTACTCTCCCATTCCATGTCCTTGCCAGGCTTTGTGAGTGTGTCCCAGTTCAGCAGGTGGGACCAGTTTATCCCTGTGCGGGTGTGACCAAAGCTGGGCATTCTAAACCCTCTGGGCCATTGCCCAGCAACTCTTCCCAATGGCCCATTGGCAGCAGCTGCCCAG
>VWZD01010961.1:125579-165451 GCA_013396695.1 Sakesphorus luctuosus
CGTGGGGCTCAGCACAGGGGCCACCAAACCCCACTGTGTTTGTGCCCCAGGGGGCTGGGTTCCACTGCTGGGTTTGTGGGTTCAACCCGATTTCCCTTTGTGCCATTGCATTTATTGTAATATTGTTATTAAACTGTAACTCTGACTGATAATCTCTTTCATGTTGGGTTTGTTTCTCCTGCTGGTTTCCCTTTAAACCAGCACAGTCAATGTCTGTGCAGGGCTTGCTCCCCCTCAAAGGAAATGGTGATTCACCTCCCAAGATCCCATAAAACGGTGGATATGGCAGCAAAGACAGCCTGGGGCTGACCAGGATCACAGGATATTCTGAGTTGGAAGGGACCCACAAGGAACATCAAGTCCCACCCTTAAATAAATGGCCCTTGCAGGGATCAAACCCATGACCTTGGCATTATTAGTTCCATGCTCTGACCAGCTGAGCTCATCTCAGGATGCTCCTTCCCAATCCCTTCCACACTCCAGTTCTCCTGGGTGGGCCTGGCAGATTTGCAGAGATCTGGGGTGCACCTTGATTTGGGAACAAAAGCCTAATTTAGAGATAACTCACCCAAAACAGCAACAGAAAGCTCTGCTGAGGATCCCAAGGACCATTCTGGATTCACAGAATCACAGAATGGTTGGACTTGGAAGGGACCTTTGGTGATCACCTGGTCCAGCCCCCTGCTGAGCAGGTTCACCTAGAGGAGGTTGCACAGGATGACACCCAGGTGGGTTTGGAATGTCTCCAGAGCAGGACACAGCACAGACCCTCTGGGCAGCCCATTCCAGTGCTCAGTTACCTCAAAGGAAAGATTTTCCTCATATGCCAGTGGAATTTCTTGGGTTGCAGTTTGTGCCTGTTGTTTCTTTTCATGTCACACCACTTGGAAGTCTGACCCTGTCTTGACCCCTGCCCTGAAGATATTTGCATGCAGAAATACGACTTTGTATGTCGGTTTTTCTTCTCCCTGAAGTCTGAGAAAGGACATCCCCACCAGGAGAAGTTATTGTTAAAGTATTAATCAATCCTATTAGCAATGGGTGGCCTTGCCAGGTCTAAAAACCTTCTCACAAAAAAACTCCCTGTTTTCCACCCTTCAGTAACAGTTTTCATTGAGAACGTGGCCAAAATTTCTTGAAATAAAATATACCAGAATAGTCTAATGTCATCTAAGAGTCTGTTTTCCTTCACCTCCTGTGCCTCCAGCTGCTTTCTCTGAAAGCTGTTTGAGAACTGGCAATGGTCTCACCCAAATGTAGAGGAGCAATTTCCTCCTCCCAAGAAACAAAAGAGAAATCCAGGTTTGGGATGGGTGTCTGCTCTGTCCCACACACACTTGGTGGGAGCTAAAGCACATGATCCAGCTGTTTGCCTCCACCCCAAAGCCCATGGCAACTTCCAGGAATGGGATGGTGTTGATGGTCACCATCCACACTCCCTTCTCCCAGTGATCTCCTCCTGCCTTCCTGAAGTCCTGAGCAGCTTTCCTTCCCTGAGACATCTCACCCTAAACCCCATGTGGCCTTCTCCACCCTCTCAAAGGAGGGGAGGCTTTAATTAAAGAAATTAAATCAAACCTTTGTAGGTTTGGGGAGTTTAGAACCTGAGAACTTTCTCCAATAAAATACTTGTATTACTCAAAAAGCAACCAAACAAAAAGAAGTGAAATTAAGCTCATGAAAATCTAAACACTTTAACTGAGAAAACAATTCTCAGTAACTGCTGGGGTTTGTTTTATTTCTCTCAAATGTCAGCCCCTTCCTCTCCTAAACTCTCACCCACAGCTTTAGTTGCCTTCACCACCCACTCCCTGCAGGTCTTTCCTGTGCTGTTTGGAGCAATTCCTGGGCACTGCTTGGTTTAGTCCTCAGCTTAGAAAGACTCCTGAATGTTTTTGGATGCCACCAATGTCTTTGTCCTCTCAATCATCCTCCTTAAAAAGGATTTCCAGAACAGAGTAGGTCATCCCACACCTGTTGGTCAACCACTGACCTTCTCTGTTACTTTGGGCTCTAGAATTTTTGAGTTTTGTCCTGTTTACAGTGCAAAGTGAGTCTGTGCTTCTCACAGGAGCATCCTCAGTGACAGTGGCAGGACAGAAGTGGGAGATACGGGATTGGGGAAGTGGAAGAAGGATCTGTCACATCTTTCCTTTATTAGTGGGATTGAATTAGATATTTAGGGAAAGAGAATTCCCCCACACCCCATCACAGCCTTAAAGGAGGTTGAACTTCCTGGTGTCCCTTTGGAGGGGCAGATGGACTCAGCACTCCCACAAATTCCTTGGAGCTTCTGCAGTTTGGATATTACCAATTCTTGCCATTTCAGTGTTACAGGAAATACTTTCTTTAAAAAAAACCCACCAAACATCAACACAGCCATTCTAACACTTGAAGTGGATTTCCTTCTGTTAACTCTTATCCTTCTGATTATCAGGAAGATTGGGAAACATGGTCTTCAAAGCCATAAAAACACAGAGGTCATGGTTAAGCCTCATGTCATCACTGGTGAAGCCACTGGCTCAAAAAAAGAACAAATCAGAGCAGGTTTTGGCAGGTTCTGACCCCTCCCTGACTGTTAAAATTCATGAGAGCACCCCCACAATGTCCACTTGGGTATCTGGAAGGAGAGAACACTTTGGCTTTTGTGGTGGGTTTAACTGGTGCCCAGACCTACAGCATCTCATGGTGCCAATCCTGTCCTCATATGCCAACTGTTCATGTGAGCTTGTCTGTTATCACCTAAAATGGGTCTTTGGTCGCTCAAAATGAGGATTTGGATGTTAAAAATTTCAGGCTTTGAGCCCTAAGTGAGTAGTTTGTGCCCTAAAATGAGGATTTGGGTGATGAAAAGGAGAATTTCAAAATCAGAAGCAAAATTTGGGATTCCAAAAATGGGAATTTGGGTGGTAAACCAGGGATTTTGAATGTCTAAATGAGGGTTTGGATACTCAAAGTGTTGATTGGATCCCAAAAATGCCCTGCAGTAACCTAAAAATGCCCCTCTGGAGGCTGAAAATGAGGCTTTGGAGTGTAAAAATGGTGATTTGGTCTCTAAAAAGGGGACTTTGCAACTGAAACAGAGACTTTGGAGCCTCAAAATGAGGGTTCAGGCCCTAAAAATGAGGGTTTGGCCCTAAAAATGAGGGTTTGGTTCCTAAGATAAAGGTTTGAAGCTAATAGCTGAAACACTGGATCACAAAAAGAGCACTTGGACCATAAAATGAGGGGCTGAATCTTAAAAATGTGGCTTTGGGCCCTGACAAACAGAAACTGGGCTCTGTAGTCAGTTCTGGACCATAAAACTGAGATTTTTAAGGCTAGAAATGAGGGGTGAGAGCCTAAAATTATGGTTGAGAGCCTTTCTGTGAGGCTTTGGGCCTTAAATTTGGATCCTAAAAAGGTTTCTTCATACCTGAAAAATGAAAATGTTGTGCTCTAAAAATCTAGATCATGAAAATCAGAGTTTAGACCCCAATAATGCCAATTCAGACCTTCAAAATGGATCTTAGGCAATAAAACCCGAGTCTTTGTGCTCTCTGCAGTGTGGCATTTGGGACACGTTTAGGATTTTTCTGTGTGTTCTGATGCTTTTCTGGTCTCCAACAATGAACAGCAGAGACCAAGAGTGGTGCTGCTTTGGGGATCCATCAGATTTTATTTGGGAAGTGGAGCATTTCACACAGGTGCTGATGTTCTGCCTTTCAGCTCTTTTAGACAAGAATCACAGAATCATGGAATGGTTTGGATGGGAAGGGACATTAAATCCCATCCTGTTCCATCCCCTGCCATGGGCAGGGACACCTTCCACCAGCCCAGGGTGCTCCAAGCCCTGTCCAACCTGTTCTTGGACACTTCCAGGGATGGGGCAGCCAATGAATTTGGAGATGTAAGAGTCCTGATCTGTGATTCCTTCTGCCACAAATGGAAAGCTCTTCCTCCTGAGACCCAGACAGGGTAAGGGGTTTTTCTTCAGGAGACCACACTGTGCCTTGAAAAACCCCACTGGGATCCCCTGCTGGACTTCTAGGAATGACTAGAGCAGGGGGGGACATGGATTCTGATCACAGAATCATCATGGTTGGAAGAGACCTTCAAAATCATCAACCCAGCACCACCATGATCACCTCCAGGTCACGTCCCCAAGTGCCACATGCAGACTCCTCCTGAACACTCCCAGGGACAGGGAATCCACCTCGTCCCTGGGGACTCATTCCAATGTCTGACCTCCTGTTCAGTGAAACATTTTGTTTCTAATACCTAATCTGAACCTCCCCTGGTGCAGCTTGTGGTCACCAGCGGGAATGGCCTGGAGTTGTGTCAGGGCAGGGTCAGGTTGGACCTCAGGAAAAGGCTCTTCCCCAGAGGGTGGTGGGCACTGAGCAGGTTCCCCAGGGCAGTGGGCACCGCCCCAAGGCTGCCAGAGCTCCAGGAGTGTTTGGATGATGCTCTGGGGCACAAGGTGTGACTCCTGGGGACACTGGATAAGGCCCTGCTGTCCCCTCCCTGCCAAGGACATGATCAGGGAGTGCTGGGCTGTTGCTGAACTCAGGTGATGTTTCTCTGCTTGTGCTCCACAGAGTTTCCATTGCCATTACTTTTCTCGGGGCCCAGCTGATGTGGCAGCATTTGGAGTTGCCAACAGCCACTTGTTTGGTGGCCAGGACCTCTGTGCCACATGCAGACATAATTCCCTGCCCTACTGAGCAGCCTTTGCCGTGGTGCCAATGCCCTGCCCAGCCCAACAGGATTATTTTCCCTGGAATAGCAGGTGTTTTGCAGCATTTGTGGAGACTCAGAGGATGGCAGGGGCTGTGAGAGGGGCAGCTCCTACCCCTGCCTAGCTGTGTCCAAAATGTGCAAAAACCTGGATGAAAAGGGGAGCAAAGAGATTAAAATGCTGCCAAGGCACTTGGTGCAGAGGATGAGACATTGTAATGATGAGCAGGGAAAGGGATCGTTATCGTGAGCTGGGATTAAAAATGCAACATGTTAATGTTACATAATGTAAACATGTTAATTAATGTAACACGTACTGACAGCCTTGGCTTGCTGGAGGTGGTGCCTGTTTCATTCTCACTAAGAAATGTCCAATACAAGATGCTGTTGCCTTAATAATTAATTAATAACCTCAGCAGAGTGCCAGGGTACAGACACAGCCCCCTCCCCTCTCTGGCTCTGCCTCCTTTGGAACTAAACACAGGCACAGCTCCAAGGAAACAAAAAGAAGGCTCATTTCACAGAATCACAGGAGATTTGAGGCTGGAAAAGGCCTTTGGAGATCCCCAACCCTCCTTCTCAAGCAGGGTCAGTGTCCAGCTGGGCTGTGAATATCCACTTGATATCCCATTACACTTTTCCCAGGTGCTCCAAGTCAGCTGTTTGTTCTGGAAGCAGCAGAGCAGATCCAAAATGATCAAAAGTGATTAGGGATTCCCGGGAACATTCTCCCAGGGAGCAGCATCAAACTTTAAGTAATTATGTTGTTACAGGTTATTGTATTATTAAACCCCACAGAAGACACTTGAAATAATTATTCTCATTTGGAGAGACATGCTTGAAATAACGACTCTTATTGCAGCATCCCATTAACTTCTACACAAACACTGAAACTGGGAGTAAAGGCACAAATATTCCTGTTATTTGAGCAGGACTGTGGAATCTGAACCCCTGTCCAAATTCAGCAAACCAGGATCAGTTTATCACTGTGTGGGTGTGACCAAAGCTGTGTATTCTACACCCTCTATTCATTTCCCAGGAACTGTTCCCAATGGCCCATTGGCAGCAGCTGCCCAGGGCACAGCTGAGCCCTCAGCCTGGCAGCTGGCTGGGAAAGAAGCCTGGCAGAGGAGCTGGGAGAACTCCCCTGCAGGGACTCCTTGGCACCTCCACACCCACCTGAGGGCTCAGCTCTGCTCAGGGGCCAGCAACCATTCCAAAATCCCCCCTGACTCCCACAGTCACATCCCCCAGTCTGGAACTCCCTGCCCTGGGGGACCCACTGGGGGCTCCCACCTGCACCTGAGGGAAGAGAATCTTGGAGTCTGGGACTTCTGGTACCGTTCATCAGATCCAGAAGAGGATCAGAACCTGGCCAGGAGGAGCCCACCACTCTCCACCAGACTGTGCCATCATCTGCACCAACAGGTTTTTCACTTCCTTTTCCTTTGGAGTCGGGGGAACCACGTGGGGCTCAGCACAGGGGCCACCAAACCCCACTGTGTTTGTGTCCCAGGGGGCTGGGTTACACTGGTGGGTTTTGGGGTTAAACCCAATTTCTCTTTGTGCCATTGCACTTATTGTAATCTTGTTATTAAATTGTCACTCTGACTTATAATCTTTTTTGTGTTGGGTTTGTTTCTCCTGCAGGTTTACCTTTAAACCAGCACAACCCCCAGATCAGCATCATTTGCCCCAGCAAAGCACAAAGTCCAGGGAAGGGCTGAGGGAGCAGCCTGAGCCCAGTCCCTGGAGCTGCACCCCCAGAGAGGCTCTTGGAATGAGGGACTTCTCCCTGCTCTCCCAGCAATCCCTCCCTGGGGATTTTCTCTGCATGTGCACAGCAATTATTCAACACACATGTGGAAAAGCAAACACACTTTTGGCCTGAATTTCAGTTCAGGGAAGAATCTTTTTTCCTGGGAACGCTGAGAACAGAACCTGGTGACACCTCCCCTTCTGCTGCTTATTTATCTTTATTTCCCACATGGAAGAAAAATCTGGACTCAGTGCTGGGAGCGGGAGGGAGGGCAGAGAGGTCACACTGCCTGCACCCAATGCTTTCTGGATCCTGCTAAATCAGATTATAGGTGCCAGCCAGGAGATTTAAAATAAATTGAATATCAAAAATTTAAATAGGTTTTATAAATCTGCCAGCTTCTACAAGAGCACAGCAATCAAAATAATGAGGGGATGCAGAACAGGCCTCGTGGGCTGTGTCTGCTGCCTGGACCCTCTGGCAACAGCCCTCACTGAGCACATTCCTGCTGGCCCAGTGCTGCTTCTGGGAGCTGCTGGTCCAGGTCCAGCAGTGCCCCATTCCTTCATGTTCAGGGAACTGCCCCATGGGACCCAACAAATGTGTTGCTTAAAACTCTCTCAGAGAGATGAAAGCCCCAAAATCACGATTAAGTCCAAGTTACCTGGAGTAACAAGATACCCAGAGTTACCTGTCAGGCTTTCCAATCTCTGAAGCTGCTTTGGAGGTTTTACAGTTCATCTTTTAATGCTTCATAAAACTGGGGGAAGTATTTCCATAAATATATTTTAAAACTACACCTGGGAATCAACATAGGGGACAATTTTGCTCTTCTTGATGTAATTTAAAATAGTAAAAGATGCTAATAAAGCCAAGGTGGGGGGTTGATCCCTATTGACTTTGCAGTTGGACTCAATGATCCTTGTGGGTCCCTTCTATCTCAGAATATTCTGTGATTCTCTGAAATAATAATTTCTTTTGCTTGAAGAAATATCTCAAGACCTGCATGGTAAGATCACAGAACCACAGAATCATAGAGAGGCCTGGGTTGGAAGGGCCTTTAAAGCCCATCCAGTGCCACCCCCTGCCATGGACAGGGACACCTCCCACCAGCCCAGGTTGCTCCAAGCTCTGTCCAACCTGGCCTGGGACACTTCCAGGGATGGGGCAGCCACAGCTTCTCTGCCCAACCTGTGCCAGGGCCTGCCCACCCTCCCAGGGAAGAATTCCTTCCCCATATCCCACCTATCCCTGCCCTCTGGCAGTGGGAAGTCATTCCCACCAATCTGATCCAGGGGAAGACACTCCCTGGCTGGAAGAGGACCTGGATTTGGTTCAGCAAGAGATGCTCCGGGCAGCCCTACCACAGCAGGATCCATGCCCACAGCCCAAGCCCTCAGAGCCCCCTCTGTGCCCCACTGGGTTTGGGTGATGGTGCCCTTTTGGTTCCCTCGGGAGGTGGCTGTAGGTGGCAGGGGCAGCTGTATCTGCTCAGGTACAGGAATGATGTGCAGCGAAGCCCAGGAATGTGTCTGTCTTTGTAATTAGCCATTAAGCCCAACAATTAATGTTCACACAAGCTTGAGAAAGGCTGTTTTTAATGGTATTGACATTATTCCATGCACAGTTCAGCCTCTGCATGTTCTATTAAGATTATTTATATGCCCCTTAAAGGAAGGGCTCGTGGTCTCTATTTGCCATTCCCAGACAGTTGCATTAACTCCCTCCCTGTAAAGGGACATTTCAGCAATTAAACATGGAACAATTCCTGTTTAAGGGTAGTTCACAAAGTTAGACATTAATTACAGCAACAACTTAGGAGAATTACAGGCAACTAATTAATGGGCTGCTTCATTGTTTGTCAGAAGTGATTTCTTCTGATAGGAAACGGAGCTTAACAGCAGCTTTACAAATGTGAAGTAATCAGAGAGCTGGAAATGCATCTCCTTCCAGAAAATTTGGCAATAATTTCTGCTGGGAATGAAAGTTAATCAGAAAGGCACCTCCAAGCCATGCTGAGCTCTGATCCCAAGATCTAATTCTAATTCTGACTTTTCATTAAACTTGTCCACTTTAGAAAGCAGGTTTTCTTACTTGGTGATAACCACATTCACAACATTCCTAACACATAAAGCATTTTTATTCTCAATGAGATTTCTCTTCTTGCCTTTCATCTTTTCACTTCCAACCTTTCCTTCTTCGTTCCTTTCCTTGAGAGTTTAATCTCGTGCATCACCATTTCAGTCATGCCATTACCTAAAACTTCACAAAAGTGATGTCACATTTTTCATCCCAGAATCTTTGTCATTTTTAAAACCTGGTTATTTTTACTTTGGGAATTTGAGAGTTTCCAGTAGAAAATATGTTCAGAGGAGAGGAAGGAAAAAGGGGAAAGGTATCAATTTTTTTCCTTTCTAAGGTTGAAATTATCTGTGTGAGGCTCTTACCTCGATAGTTCTGGCCTCAAAGCAATGAAGGTGGTCCAATATTCAAGAAGAGCAACAGTGAGCAGACATTTCTCCTTTGATCCAACAGAGCCTTTTTTGCCTTGCCATAAATATCCTTCCCACTCCTCCATCACCCCCAATTTATCAGTGCCAGTCCCATGTGACAGTGACTGTGATATAAAGCCCAGTTCCAAAGGCCTATTTCAGAAGCACTGAAGAACTGAGGAATGAACTCCAGAAGCTCTTTGAGGACCAGAAAACATGCCTTTTAGCAAAAGATCAGAATGTTCCATCTGTGGTTTTCAGACAGAGGGAAGTCACCGGACTCACAACAAAACGTTCTCTCTGTCCAACCAAGTAAGACAGACACTCTCAAGGAGCTTCAGCTGCTGCAGGAATGGATTGGGTTGGAAGGAACCTTAAAGACCATCTCTTTCCACCCCCTGCCATGGGCAGGGACACCTTCCACCAGCCCAGGCTGCTCCAAGCCCTGTCCAACCTGGCCTTGGACAACTCCAGGGATGGGGCAGCCACAGGTCCTCTGCCCAACCTCTGGGCAACTTATTACTTCCCAATATCCCATCTAAATCTCACCTCTCTTAGTTTAAAACCACCCCTACTCGTCTCACTTGCCTTCAAATCCTGGACCTTCCTATTGTCCCTCAGGGTTTGTGAGGGGGAGTGGAAAGTGTTGGGCAGATATTCAGGACCCTCCATTGACAGGAGGGAATAACCTGAGCTCTCTGCCACGTGGGCAGGAGCATGGACTGTGTGGTTTCCAAATCCATGGGTGGACCATGGATGGACAAATGAGCGGGATCAGGACTGAAGGGCGCTGTGGGCATTGCTGCCAGTTCCTCTCCTGAACATGGCACATGCAGAAGGGGCCTGGGCTGAGGTTGGGGGAGGTTTCACAGCCGTGCTGGGGCTTGTGGGTGGCTCTGCTCTCCAGAGCTGAGCAGCCACATAGCCCTGGACTACAGAGAGATTATCCCAAGCCTTTCATTAGCCTAAATGCTGCTTTCCTCCAGCACAGTCACTGCTGTTCCAAGGAGAAAGGAGTCAGCAGTGCAGGAGCACACCCAGCCCTCTGCCAAGGAGAAGGAGCTGGGAATAATCCCCACTGTGGTACTGGGATGAATGAAGTGTGATTGACACCACTGGTCCCACTGTCAATGACTCCAGCGTGGATGGAGATGCTCCATGCACACACAGCAGCTCGGGGAAGGAGAGGCCAAAGCCTCAGAAGACATTTTTTAATTAGAAAAATTTCATTTCTGCAGATTAACATATTTATTGTAGTCATTAATCATCCCTTCCTGTGTTCTCCCAGAGCAGAGCTCAGCAGGATCAAGGTGGGGTGGGAGCACCCCAACAAGGAGCCAGGGTCTTCCAGGAGAGCCTTCCAGACCAGAGATCCTTCTGCTCCAGTGTCAGTGAGTCAGGAGTGAGAAAGTTCCTGTTTTCACTACTGCCACATGGGACTGAAAGAGAGCTGGAGAAGAACGTGGGACAAGGGATGGAGGGACAGGACAAGGGGGAATGGCTTCCCTCTGCCACAGGACAGGGTTAGATGGGATATTGGGAAGGAATTTTCTCTAGGAGGGTGGGCAGGCCCTGGCACATGTGCCCAGAGCAGCTGTGGCTGCCCCATCCCTGGAAGTGTCCAAGGCCAGGTTGGACAGGGCTTGGAGCACCCTGGGCTGGTGGGAGGTGTCCCTGCCCATGGCAGGGGGTGGAGAAAAATGAACCTTTAGGTCCTTTCCCATCCAAACCATTCCAGGATTCTCTGATACTCTGTGGATTCAGCAAAACCCAACACACTTGACTCTGCCATCCCATTCCACAGGATGTAGGGGATGAGGATTGCTCCAGGCCTGACTTCGGGGTTGTTTCTACCTCCTGGAAGCACCACATCCCTCCCCAACAAGTCCACAGAGGTTTTTCAAGCATCTTCTTCGAGATCTGTCACAAGTGGGCTGCAGGTTGTGCTGCCAACCTGGACCCTTCAGCTTGGACAGGGCCAGGAGGTCGCCCTCAGCTGCCTCCTGCTGTCAGTGCAGTTGTTGTTAACTTAAAATGTAAAATATAAATCCAAAGCACAAGTGAACTTTAAAGGATCACTTCGTACCCCTGAGGTTTCTCCTGTGCCAGAAGGGAAGTACCTTCTCCCCTGCAGTGCCCCTTTGGTGGGGGCTCAGGGAGGGAGGAACCTGCCTGGTGCTGTTGTGTCCTGGGCTGTGCTGGAGGTCACCTGGAGCCTTGGTGGCCACACTTGCTGTCACAGAATCCCAGGGAAAGGACCCACAAGGATCAAGCCCTGCACAAGACCATCCCCAAGAGTCACATCCTGTGCCCCAGAGCATCAGCCAAACCCTCCTGGAGCTCTGGCAGCCTTGGGGCTGTGCCCACTGCCCTGGGGAGCCTGCTCAGTGCCCACCACCCTCTGGGGGAAGAGCCATTTCCTGAGATCCAACCTAACCCTGCCCTGACACAGCTCCAGGCCATTCCCTGGGCATTGTGCCTGGTCCCCACAGAGCAGAGATCAGTGCCTGCACCTCCTCTGCCCCTGCCAAGGAAGTTGCACCTGCAATGAGGTCTGTCCTCAGTCTCCTCTTGTGCAGCTGAACACACCAAGTGCCCTCAGTGCCCTCACACACTGCCCATCTTTGTTGCCCTTCCCCATCTTTGTTGCCTCCTTTTGGCACTCTCTAATGGCTTCATGTCTTCCTTACATTGTGGTGCCCAAACTGCATCCCTGTGCAGTGAAGTCTCTGCTCTTTCCTCCTCACTCAGTGACTTTCTTTCATCTTTTCCTTTGGCCACACTGATCTGTCCCACTCCAGGAGACCCTCAAACTATGAAGTCCACGGTGACCATGAAGCACTCAAATACAAACAACCTGATTATTGTCCTATTGTATTTTTCCTGCTAAACTGCACCCGGAAGAGAAACAGGATGGCATTTGCTTTCCTCTATCCCATAGTGCAAGGAAACATGATGATCTCTCACTTTCTGAGTCTAGGGCAGGGACAGGAGCTCTTGTGTGCTACAGCTCATGGCCTCCAAGGCCAATGTGCCCCATGGAAAGGGGAGCACCAGCTGGAGGCTGCACCCCAACAACAGAGATGGAGGTGGTTTGGGGAGGACTTGGCAGCAGCTAGGGACACTCAGGATTTTTCAGTGATGTTTCCTCTCTGGGCACCGAAGGAGCAGATTATGGCTGGAGTTGCAGTGATGTGCAGCACAGAGCCTGCCATCCATCACACTGACGTCTCCAAGAGGCTTCCCCTAATTAGACATCCCATTTCAGAGCTTCATGCCCATCCACTTGCTGACAGGATCTGAGCAGGCCCTCCCTCTCCTTAACTCCAGCTGAACACATGATTTTTCTTCATCTGCTCCAACATCTCGATGTGCTTGTTGGGAGCTGTTGGCTGGTGGCCAAACCCTTCAGTACAAGTGGCTCATCGTCAGGGGTCCAGGAGGTGAGAGGTTTGCAGGGATCTCAGGCCCCTTTGGGATGGCACATGGCACTGGCTTCCCCAGTGCATCCCAGTGGCTCCCAGTTCAGCAGAATAACATCAAGGGACCTCCTGGCAATGACTCCAACGTGCAGCTGCAAGTGGGAATCACACACCCATCCCTCACCTGCCCCATGGATGTGGACCAAGGGCAGCAAGGCTCCAGCAGCTCCCCCCCAGCCCACCCCCAGGTTCTTGGTTACTTGGCCTGTGCCCCCAGAGCTGACCTGGTATCAGTCTGCCTGACACAAACATTCCATCTATCAGGGAGCTAATTACATGATTGAATATCTTTGTCTTTCAGGAATATCACACTGTGACCAGGCAGGAGTCAGGAAAGCAGCCAAAGACCCTGAACAAACCACCTGGAGAGGCAAACACTTGTCAAAAGGCCGGGCTGGCACCTGACTCGCTGCCAGGCATTTGCTATGGCTTTGGTCACACCAGTGTGTCCACACAGTGATGTCCTTGCCCTGTGCTACAAGCAACGATGGAGAAGGGCCCTCAGCTGGGCCCTGGCACCAATGTGGTGCAGTCTCAAAGCCTGAGCCAGACCTTGCAGATGTATTTCTGAGCCATCTTTCTGCTGAAAGACATCTATGGCTTAGAATAAGGTCACGATTTTCGCTGAGTATCAAGTAACTCATGATTCATTTTTACCCCCTAACAAAAGTCATGTCCCCACTTCCACACACAGAATCCCAGAATCACAGAATATGCCAAGCTGGAAGAGACCCACAAGGGTCAGCGAGTCCAACTCCTGGCCCTGCACATGACCAGCCCCAAGAGTCACACCCCGTGCCCCAGAGCATCATCCAAACCCTCCTGGAGTTCTGGCAGCCTTGGGGCTGTGCCCACTGCCCTGGGGAGCCTGCTCAGTGCCCACCACCCTCTGGGGGAAGAGTCTTTCCCTCAGATCCAACCTGACCCTGCCCTGACACAACTCCAGGCCATTCCCTGGGTGCTGTCCCTGGTCCCCACAGAGCAGAGATCAGTGCCTGCCCCTCCTCTGCCCCTCCTGAGGAAGTTGTACCTGCAGTGAGGTGTCCCCTCAGTCTCCTCTTCTGCAGCTGAACACACCAAGTGCCCTCAGTGTCCTCACATTCTGCCCCTCCAGGCCCTTCCCCACCTTTGTTGCCTCCTTTGGACACTCTCCAGTGGCTCAATCTCTTCCCTTCCATTGTGTCCCAAACTGGTGTCCCAAAGAGCATCAGCCAACCCAGTGCGGGCCATCTGTGGACAGGAACAGTGAGGGAACAGCCCATTTCTGACAGCCTCACATTAGAAATGAGATGCAAAATTAGGAGACAGAAGACAAGGCAAAAAGCTCTACATGAGTCATCCAAATTGGTGTTAGAAGTAGGGTGAGATGTGGTGCACTTAACATGCATTTTTGATGTGACGGCTCTTCCCTTCCCTGGCCTGGCCATGCTGGGCCTGATGCCCCCCAGGACAGGGATGTCCCTCCTGGCTCCAGGGCACTGCTGGCTCATGACCAACTGGCCACTGATCAGGATCCCCAGAGTACTTTCCTGGCACTGTTTTGCTCCCTGTCTTTGACAAGTGAGACTGAGCTGGCAAACAAGCTGAGGAAAGAGCAGGTCGTTCACATGCTCAGATCTAAGTCCTCATTGGCCTTGGGCAGCTCCTCAGCAGAGAATTTTCTCCTAGAGCTCTCAGGAGGAAGAGCTGGACTGGTGGGGTCACAGTCACACTGGATGTGCAGGATGGGGCTGTGCCCTGAGGTCCCCAAGAGCTCTGGCAGCAGCTCTGTAGGGTCCTGAAACCTGGCAGAGAGAAATCACTTCAGAATTACAGCAAGAACTGAACACAGTCAAGAGGTCCCCAAGGGGAATGCAGTGAAGTCCCCCATGTTCAGTAGCAGGAGGATGTATGGGAAGAACTGCAGTGGAATTCAGTTTGGGAATTTGTTTTCTATGTCTGACCTCTCTTAAAACTTTCCTATAAAGATTTTTGGGGGTTACTATTGGAGATACCGAGTTAGATGGACCTTTCGTGGATCTTTGGAGTTGTGAAAGAAAATGTCTGGGACTTTTTCAGATCTCAAAGATAAATCATCCATTACATGTTAACTCCATTTGCCTGCTAAGTAGGGAAGAGAGGACACCAAATCCACGGAGGGAATCCCTCCCTGTTTCTGCCACAACTCACCTAATGATGATTTTGGATGACCAACTGTTCACAGAGCTGAGCCCCAGCACAGAGCACGGGGCTGGCACAAGGACTGGCAGGAGATAATCAAATTGTGCTCGAGCAGATGCAGCAGCAGAGGAAGATAAATGGGTGGGAGTTGGAAGGGAAGCAGCAACAATGAATAGGGACTGTGAGACCTGATAAACAAGATAAAAGGCAATAAATACATACAGTTCTAGTAAACAAGGATTAATGGGAAGGGGGGGATGTTGCACAGAGGGGTCTGTTGGAGCCAGAAGGAGGGGCAGAGGATAACAGAACTAATCATGATGGAGCAGAAACAATGACTGGCAAACCCTACACCATCCCAGTGAAGAGGAAAAACAAGGATCAGCCTGGTGGGAAACTATTGCCTTGCTTAGGAAGGAGGACAGGAGACCAAAGGGACTGTGGGGTACAAGAATGACCCAGCTGGCCTCCTCATGGTTTGATTCCAACATCTGCATGGCACAGAGGCAGGTTGGGATGGGGACAGTCACTTCTGCAGGAGCCCGAGTTTACAGAACCACAGAATCCCAGAATATGCTCAGTTGAAAGGAACCCACAAGGATCATCAAGTCCATCTGCTGGCCCTGCACAGGACCAGCCCCAAGAGTCACACCCTGTGCCCCAGAGCATCATCCAACCTCTCCTGGAGTTCTGGTAGCCTTGGGGCTGTGCCCACTGCCCTGGGGAGCCTGCTCAGTGCCCACCACCCTCTGGGGGAACAACCTGTCCCTCAGGTCCAACCTGACCCTGCCCTGACACAACTCCAGCCATTCCCTGGGTGCTGTTCCTGGTCCCCACAGAGCAGAGATCAGTGCCTGCCCCTCCTCTGCCTCCTCCTGCAATGAGGTGTCTCCTCAGCCTCCTCCAGCTGAGCACACCAAGTGCCCTCAGTGTCCTCACATGCTGCCCCTCCAGGCCCTTCCCCATCTTTGTTGCCTCCTTTGGACGCTCTCCAGTGGTTCCTTATTTTCCTTATGCTGTGGTGTCCAAAACTGCCACAATATTCAGGGTGTTCCCCCACACCATCCCCCCTGCATGGAGGGCACTTGTGCCCCATAGTTATTTGGGAACCAGGAGCTCCTCTCCTGGGAAGGGTGGTGCCTTCCCTCACCAGGAGGATGAAGCCCCCCATGAGCAGCACCAGCTTGAACCCACCACTCCTTTCCTTTCCACAGAACGTTCCAAGGGTCCTTCTCGAGGAGCTTTCAGCCTTGGTCCGACTGCACAGCTGCTTTGCCAAACACCCTTACCCACAGGTTTGGTCACTACCTGCCGCCTGATGCTATGGCAGAGGCCCAGGGCAAGGAGGGCAGGGGGAGGAGGGTCCTTTGACAGCCTCAGCTTGCCCAGCTTGGAAAGAGTTTCAAAGAAGAGCTGGGGAGCATGGCAGGAAGTTCTGAGCATGGACAGGAGTGTGAGAGCCTTATCCTGCTACTCTCTCCTCCAGGTGCTGAGAGAAAGGAGACACTCATTAAATGTAATTTCACTTTTCCCATCAGGCTGAAGATTCCACAGTGATAAAATTAATTAACAACTGCAATTAAACCAAAACCTCTCTTGTTTTGTCAGAATGAGGTGTCAGGAGCTGGGTTTTATAATGACTGCACCACTCAGGGAGAAGCAAAGGATGAAGCACAAGATGTGATCCTCTGAGCTCTAAATGACTTCATTCTCCTTGGGGGAAAATGTGTTAGGACGCTCAGATCTAGGGAGGCAGAGCCAAACTGCCCAAGTGTCCAGGAAGGTGATGGCCAGGAGTGCTAGAAGATGGGAGGGACCTTCAAAGGACGCGACTCTACCCCTACTGCCATGGGCAGGGATACCTTTCACCAGCTCAGGTTGCTCCAAGCCCCATCCAACATGGCCTTGGACAGTCCCAGAGATGGGACAGCCACAGCTTCTCTGCCCAACCTGTGCCAGGGCCTGCCCACCCTTATTGTAAAACAATTTTTCGTTATACTTAGTCTAAATGTCCCCTCCTCGTATCACTACAGGTCCTACTAAAACTTTGTCCCCATCTTTGTTATAAGCCCCTTTAGGCCCTGGAAGGGGCTCTCAGGGGTCCCTGGAGCCTTCTCTTCTCCAGGTGAGCCACCCCAGCTCTCCCAGCCTGGCTCCAGAGCAGAGGGGCTCCAGCCCTGGAGCATCTCCGGGGCCTCCTCTGGACTCTCTCCAGCAGCTCCATGTCCTTCCTGTGCTGGGCCCAGGGCTGGGGCAGCTCTGCAGGTGGGGTCTTACCTGGGGGGGCAGAGAGGCACAAATCCCCACCCCCCTGCAGGGGCCCAGCCCAGGGTGCGAGGGGTTTCTGACTGCCAAAAGCTCCTGGCAGTCCCTGGGTGATGGTCAGGGGGATATTCTGTGATGGTGACACTGAGTCATCTCTCTCCTGACCGAGAGGTGCTGCCCACAACCCTCAGTGAGAGCTCCAGCTCCAGCTGTGCCTCTGAAGCATCAGAGTGGCCTGCACAGCTGGTGATGGGGAACTGCTCCCACCCAACAGTGGGGAATGAGGAGAGCAGAGGTGCTTTGGGCTGAGCTCCAGCAATGTTCCTATGCCCTCAACAAGAAGACAGCATGGATGGCTTTGTGCACTGCAAGGACCAGGAGGTTGTTTCCTTCTGGAATTTCACTTTCTCTCCTCTGACAGTGCAAAGGGATGCAGGGGAAAAAGCTCAAAAAGAAGTGCTGACTCTGCTGCTGTGCAAATTTTCAGTGCTACAAGTCTTAACTCTTCCTTCTGAGACCAGTAATCCCATCTAGTCTGTGCTCTTAATTAAATCAATTATAAGAAGTAATTGAATTAAGAACCATTTATACAGACCCTGATTATTTCAGGTCTTTGTGGAGCCTTTAGAAGAGCAAAGCTACCAAGCAGGACCTGCTCCCAAGGCTGTGTCTAAACATGGCCAGTGAAGGCAGAGAGGGAAACCCAGAGAAAGTTCTGCATTGAGACATCAGCCTCTGTGTGTCCCCATGCAGGTGTTTGTGAGGCTGGGCAGCCTCCAACCTTGGAGCCTTCAAGACCAGATTGAACAAAAGCCCTGAGCAACCTTGGGTGACCACGTGCTCCTTCTGCTCTGGGGAGGAGGTTGGTCTGGTAAGCTCCTCAAGACCCTCCAGCCTGGATTCTGCTGTGACCACATAAGTAATTAATGGGGCCTTGGCTCTGCAAAACTCCTAAGTGCCCTGTGCTGGTTTAAAGGGAAACCAGCAGGAGAAATGAACCCAACATGAAAGAGATTATAAGTCAGAGTTACAATTTAATAACAAGATTACAATAAATGCAATGACACAAAGAGAAATCAGTTTTAATCCCCAAACCCAGCAGTGTAACCCAGCCCCCTGGGGCACAAACACAGTGGGGTTTGGTGGCCCCTGTGCTGAGCCCCACGTGGTTCCCCCGAGTCCAAAGGAAAAGGAAGGGACAAACCTGTTGGTGCAGATGATGGCACAGTCTGATGGAGAGTGGTGGGCTCCTCCTCTCCAGGGTCTGATCCTCCTCTGCATCCAATGAGTGGTCCCAGAAGTTCCCAAACCCCAAGATTCTCTCCCCTCAGGTCTGGGTGGGAGCCCCCAGTGGGTCCCCCAGTGCAGGGAGTTCCAGACTGGGGGATGTGACTCTGGGAGTCAGGGGAGATTTTTGAATGGTTGCTGGCCCCTGAGCAGAGCTGAGCCCTCAGGTGGGTGTGGAGGTGCCAAGGAGTCCCTGCAGGGGAGTTCTCCCAGCTCCTCTGCCAGGCTTCTTTCCCAGCCAGCTGCCAGGCTGAGGGCTCAGCTGTGCCCTGGGCAGCTGCTGCCAATGGGCCATTGGGAACAGTTCATGGGAAATGGCCCAGAGGGTTTAGAATGCCCAGCTTTGGTCACACCCACCCAGGGATAAACTCGTCACACCTGCTGAACTGGGATATACCCGTTGGATGGTTCTTGTTAGCCTGACAGCAAATCCCTCCAAGCTTTTTTTCCCTCTTTGTGAGAGGAGTTTGGAATTCAGGGAGCTGTGCTGAGGGTGCTGCAGGAAGCAGGGGGGCAGCAAACCCTGCAGCCATGAGCAGCAGCATCTTAATTAGGGGCTGTCTGCAGCCCAAGGAAACATTTCAGAATGAATAAAATATGGGGGTTGTTTGCTTTTTTCACCAGAAACACTTCAGGGTTTTAGATGCTTGGGTTTTAAATAAAGGTGGCAGTATTTGCTTTGAACAAGCAGCACAGTGGCAGTACAGCAATAAAGAAAAGATTAGCACTTTGAGGGGAAAATTTCAATTTGCCTACAGGTGTCATTTAAAACTTCTTTGCTGAGCCTTTGCCTTTCTCATTGTCTGGAATGGGCTGCTTGCCGACCTAGCTGGGATAATGGAGTGGCATCAGTGCAGGAATAACAATAAAAAGATAGAATTAATCTTATTTAATTCCATTTTAGGGGAATGATGTGAAAGGGCTGCTTTTCTATAGCTTGGGAGTCTGGCCTGGAGCCTGCAGCTCTTTGCTTCTCCCTCAGCCATGGCAATGCCAGGGAAGAAGAAAAGGCCTTCTGGTTAAAAACTCTGCATTTCCCTCCCCAGAGACCTCCCTGCTCCGCCAGAGCCAGAGGAGGAGCCCAAATCTCCTCGTGTAGCTGAGCTTTACAACAGAGTGGTTGTGGTTTAATAAAAGGGACTTAATAGAAATGCTGAGCATTTGCCTCTCCCAAAATGGGGATCAAACAGAGGCAGAATCCTCGAGACAGGAAATACCCTTTCAGAGCCTGTCTCCAGCAAGAGGCTGAGAGATTAATCCTGGGGGATTATCCTTGTGTTTTTATTTTCCTCACTGTTATAGATAGGTGCTTTGAACATCCAAATAAAGAAGTGGTTCAATGGCATAAATTCTCCATCAGATTTAATTTTCACATATTAAAGAATTATCTTGTAATACCAATTGTGCCTTTATTAAATAGATCTGCAGAAGGGAGTTTTTTTCCAGTTTCAGAGTTAAGATACTTGTTAGCAACACAAAATGGCAAATGAAGCACCAATGAGAAGGAAAATCTTGTGGGGCCCAAATCACCTTCTGGTACAAATGTTTGGGAAGAACCTTTGGCTGTGTCCACCCGCCCAGACATGTCTTAGTGACCTCCCTCCCAGAGGAGAGGCAGAGCCTCTGCCAGCACAGACAGACCTAATGCCTGTGTCCTCCTGGCTTTTGTGCACCACCTAATGGCTTCTCACTGTCTCACAGATTAGAGGAAAAGAGAAAAAGCCTTCCCAATGTTGTCTGGCAGCAACAAAAGCAGAGAATTGCCTTAAATCTCCCCTGACTCCTGAAGCAGAGCAATGGTCTGTGTGGCTGAGACCTGGGATCAGCCTGATCCGACTTCCTTCCCTTTAGTTCAGACAAATGTGCCCTTTCCCTGCTGTGATGGGAAGGGAACACACACCCAAGAAGGTCAGAAACACAATCATAACTATGTGCAAAACAATTGCTTATAGAAGAAATCTCCCTGTGGGCCCTCCAGTTTGATTAGTGCTTAAGAAGCTGATGGGAAGGAGGGTTGTGGCAGTGCAAACGTGGCCAGGGAGGTGTTTGGATTTTAAAGATTGATTGGCAACACTTTACCTCAGGGAAAGATAATATTCCTGTGGGAAGAAGAGCAGGGGACCCTCTGATAAGGCAACTGGTCTCCTCCCCAGTTATCTTTGTCCCCAGCAAGCCCTATCTGAGCACAGGGTTTAACACATCAGGTCAGGATGCAGCTGTGCACAGATGGAAGCCCGAGGAAAGGAGTATCTGGACCAGGAACACACTTTGGAACCAAGTCCTGGGACAGCAGCTTAGGCTTGTTTTGCTCCTGCCCTCTCTGATGATGTCATAGTGAACGGAAGCAAAGGTAGGTCCAAGCAGGGCATTTCCTGGGGGGGAAAGCAGGAGAGTCTGAGCCCAGGGACAGCACCCAGGTGGTGGGTTCGGGCAGCAGAGGGCTCTGGGGCATCTGTACCTCCTGGGAGAGTGGCAGTGGCCATCACCCACCACAGAGCTTGTCCCTGAGCCAGTCCCCACTGTGCTGGAGGGGTCAGAAGTCCAGGGGGTGAGTGGGTTGTGTCCATCCCAGAGTCCCACAGCACCTCAGGGGACAGAGTGCAGTATATTTGAATCACAGATTATGTCACATTGAAAGATTTACTTTTATTTGCATTTGGGGTTTACACCTTCAGGTTTTGTTGTCTCCACCAGCAGGAAAAAGACTCATTGCCTCCTCTTCCTTTTATAAAGTCAGAGAATCCCAGAATGCTTTGGGTTGGAAGGACCTTAAAGCCCATCCAGTGCCACCCCCTGCCATGGGCAGGGACACCTCCCACCAGCCCAAGTTGCTCCAAGCCCTGTCCAACCTGGCCTTGGACACTCCCAGGGATGGGGCAGCCACACCTTCTCTGCCCAACCTGTGCCAGGGCCTGCCCACCCTCACAGCCAAGAATTCCTTCCCGATATCCAGTCTGAAGTTTTGCAAAGTTCTGTATCTCTTTTTGAAACTTCAGCCCTGCACTTGACCTCTTGACCCATCTATCCCTGCCCTCTGGCAGTGGGAAGCCATTCCCTTGTCCCTCCATCTCTTGTCCCAAGTCCCTCTCCAGCTCTCCTGGAGCCCCTTTAGGCACTGGCAGGGGCTCTCAGGTGTCCCTGGAGCCTTCTCTTCTCCAGGTGAGCCCCCCCAGCTCTCCCAGCCTGGCTCCAGAGCAGAGGGGCTCCAGCCCTGGAGCATCTCCATGGCCTCCTCTGGACTGGCTCCAATGCCTTGTGTTTCTGAAAACACACACTGAGCTCTCACCAGAGCAGGGCCCGTGCCCATCACACCATGCCCAGAATCTTTCTGTGCCAGTGCCAGCTCCAGGCAGGACCTCCTGAGGCCAGCCAGAGCCTTGCTGTGATGGGAACAGGAGGAGGAGGATGATACAGGCAAGGATTTGTCTGTGACACAGGGAAATCATTTGGGGTTTGCTAATTGGATAACAAGGCAATTACAGCCTTGGATGTGTAATTCACTGCCTTGGAGTGTGCTCAGACAAGAGGATGAGGTTGTCTCCGTGTGGTGGGGAGGTTTCAATCAGCCCATTGTGAAGATCTGTTTGGCCATCAGGACTTTTGCTCACACATGGGCAGACTGTGGGCTCTGACCAGCCCAGGCTTGGTGTGCCCAGAGGGGTTCCCTTGGTGAGTCCTGGTCCAGCTGAGGGGCTGCATCACTCCTGGGAGCACCATGAGGCTCCTGAGGAAATCACTCCCACCCCAAACACCAGCACTGCCCACAACCTGCCACACCAGGGATGGAGATCACACAGCCCCACACCCATGCCCAGGGGCATCCACAGCCCTCCTGCTCCTGGGCAAGCAAGAAATGTCCTCTCTTGCTTAGCTCCTCCATCACCCTGAAGGTCCGTGCTCATTTCCAGAGCATGGAACCTCAAATCTGACTTTTCATTCACTGGCCCCAAACTGAACCTCCTACCAACAAGGTGATTTATTTGTTTTCTCCCTTTTGCCACCAGCCAGAGGCTTTCAGATCCCTCTTTCTTCCCCATGCCACAGTTCCAACCAGAGGTGTGGGAGGAGAACACCAGGCAGCACATCCGCACACGGAGCCCGGGGCAGCAGCTGCACCCACTGGGTCTTGCTCACACCCAGACCCACATAACTCTGTGAGGCTTCACAACATCCCCACATCTCCTCATTATTTCACTGAAATTTTTTACTTCATTTTTCAGAACTGTTCCTCTTCCTCTGCACTTACAGGATCTCCATCTTCTTCTCTGTGGGGACCAGGGACAGCACCCAGGGAATGGCCTGGAGTTGTGCCAGGGCAGGGGCAGGTTGGATCTCAGGGAAAGGCTCTTCCCCCAGAGGGTGGTGGGCACTGAGCAGGCTCCCCAGGGCAGTGGGCACAGCCCCAAGGCTGCCAGAGCTCCAGGAGTGTTTGGATGATCCTCTGAGTAACAGGGAGTGACTCCTGGGGATGGGCCTAGGCAGGACCAGGAGTTGGACTCCCTTATCCTTGTAGGTCTCTTCCAGCTTGGCATATCCTGTGATTCTGGGATTCCATGCCCACAGACCTGCTGCTGACCCACAGTGTGATGCCCTTCAACACCTCCTGGCTGTGCTTTGAAAGAGGTTTCTGCAGTGTCTGCTCCTGGATGACACAGGCAGCCCATTGGTGCTTTGGCCTTCACCCAAACTGGGGAAAGGGACTTCGTAAAATTTTATTTAATCATAGAACCATAGAATGGTGTTGGTTGGAAGGATCTTAAAGCCCATCTCTTTCCACTCCTGCCATGGGCAGGGATGCCTTCTACTGTCCCAGGTTGCTCCAAGCCCTGTCCAACCTGGTCTTGGACACTCCCAGGGATGGGGCAGCCACAGCTTCTCTGCCCAACCTGTCCCAGGGCCTCACCACCCTCACAGCCAACAATTCCTTCCCAATATCCAGTCTGAAGTTTTTCAAAGATCTCCATCTCTTTTTGAAACTTCAGGCCAGCATTTTACCTCTTTTTCTTTGGGAATAGAGGATCAGGTGTGGTAACTCTCTCTTTTTGGGATCTTCTCTGAAGACCTCCCTTCTTAATCCTTTGGGCTTCCTAGGGAGTCCTAAATCGCTTGGGAATATCTTGGTAAAGCAACAATTAATGCCTTTAGCAACAGGATTGTCATAGAATCATGGAATATCCTGTGCTGGAACGGACTCAAGGATCATCCAGTGCAACTCCTGACTCTGCACAGACACCTCAACACTCCCACCCTGTGCCTGAGAGCATCAGCCTCACCCCCAGGGAGACCTCTGGACAAGCATTAAACATTCATTTATTCTGTTATTTGCCCTCTCTTTACTCTAAAATTTTGATCTTCCATTTTGCTGAAGATGTTTTAAAATGCTGAGTTTCAGATTTAGTTGTAGTGTCCCAGAATTTCCTTTAACCATATTCAGAAATCTGTTCTTTACTTCAAACTTTGGATTTTATTGTGCTTTGCACTGGAACCAGAAATACTGTCACTGCTACGTGGAAATGTCACCAACCCACATAATTCTGATTTTTATGTCCCTGCTGTAAAATTGACTTTGTGTTGTGCTTGCATTTTGAATTTGCTGGTGGAACAACTCCATTTGGAGCAGAATGAGGGTCCTTGTACTGTAATAAAATTTTATGCTTAATAAGAATAATTTGGGTTATTGTGTGGGCACTGGGAGGTTTGGGATGTCCCAAACCATTCCCTTTGTTGTTTTTAAGTGGCCAGGTGTTTCAGGGCTGTGATAAATAGGTACCTTCCTGTCACTCAGCAACCATAATTGGCTTTTGAAACAAAGCCTTGTGGTTTCTGGAATATTTACAAGCAAGTTGTGACATTTTCGACAGATCAGGCAAAGCTGCTGACTCGAAAAAGCTTATTTTTGTGACTATCAGCAACATGATCCTCCTGGTCTGGAAAGGAAAAGAAGTGATTGTTCTGCTTAGAGCTGACAATGAGGTTTCACATCCTTTCTCCCATCCACATCTTTCCAGTGCAGCTCAGTGCCAGAAACTGCACTGTCAGGGGTATGTATGTCCCAGCACTGCACATGCACCCGAACCCCAGCCAGGAAAGGTCTGGGATTAGGAAATGTGTTATTAGGATTAGCTGCTGAATCACAGAGGCATGGGATGATTTGGGTTGGAAGGGACCTTAAAAATCACCCAGTCCCACCCCCTGCCATGGGCAGGGACACCTTCCACTACCCCAGATGGCTCCAAGCTCTGTCCAACCTGGCCTTGGACACTCCCAGGGATGGGGCAGCCACAGCTACTCTGCCCAACCTGTCCCAGGGCCTGCCCACCCTCACAGCCAACAACTCTTTCCCCATATCCCATCTAACCCTGTCCTCTGGTAGTGGGAAGCCATTCCCTGTGTCCTGTCCATCCAGGCACCTGTAAATAGTCTCTCTCCATCTTTACTGTCGGCCCCTTCAGGCACTGCAAGGCCACAGTGAGGTCACCCCAAAGCTCCTCTTCTCCAGGCTGGACAATCCCCATTTTCTCAGCCTTTCTAGAGTAGCCCAGACAGTGGCAAAATTCCCACTTCTCCTTATCAGCAGAGGATATTGAGAAGGGATCTGCTGTCCATCTGATCCACTGTGGCATGTCCTTGTAGGACCACACACTGTCTGGCAGTAGATGATCAGCCTTAACAAAATTCAACATTAATCCTAAAATAGTTGTACCTCTCCCCTTCCTGACAGCAATCCCAGAGCTGCAGTCAGAGAAAACCTCATTAAATGACTCAGAGCCTTTTTGCTGTGGTCATGTCTGGAGGATCCTCATGAGCTGCCACATGACACCACAATTTCTGCACCTGAAACCCTTGATATTTTGTCTTTCCCTTGCTGAGACAGTTCTGCATCTCTATCAAAGTTGTGACAGGCACTACAAAAATAGTGGCACAGCCACGTCCAAGCTTTACACCTGCGGCTCTTCAGGAGCCTAAAATTCAGGACTAAGGTTGAGCACAGCTAAAAAACCTGCTTGAATTTAGGTTGCAGGTGGAAATGACCTGATGTTGGCAAACTGATACTGCAGGAGGTAACCATAGAAACGTTCCCAGCGGCACATGTGGAAGATTCAAAGTTGCAAGAAGGCAGAAACACTCTGGATGGGTTTTTGTGTGTGCAGGGGCATCACCCTGGCACAGGATTATTAATTGCATGGCCTCATTCTGCACCTTCAGGGAGCTGCCTCCATGCAGGTGCAGGTGATTCCTGGATGGATGAAGAGCCCTTGTTGCCCAAGGGAGCAGGACACCCTGTCCAGGCACAGGGAGCAGCTCCAGCTGTGGGTGTGAGCACAGGGGCAAAGGGGGATTGCACAGGAGTCAATGAGTGAGGTAAAGTCAAGGTTGATGGTGGAGAAAAGGCTTCTGCTTTTAAATATGGGAAGAGTCAAACGAGTCCAAGGGGGGACTTCTAAACTGATCACAGGTTTGCAGACCCTCTGCCATGGAGACAGGCTGGGAGAGATCAGACTGGAGAAGAGGATTCTCCAGGGAGACTTTGGAGCCCCTTCCAGGGCCTAAAGAGGCTCCAGTAGAGCTGAAGAGGAACTTGGAACAAGGATGGAGGGACAGGACAAGGGGAATGGATTCCCACTGCCAGAGGGAAGGGATAGATGGGATATGGGGAAGGAATTGTTGGCTGTGAGGGTGGGCAGGCCCTGGCAGAGGTTGGGCAGAGGAGCTGTGGCTGCCCCATCCCTGGGAGTGTCCAAGGGCAAGCTGGACAGGGCTTGGAGCAACCTGGGCTGGTGGAAGGTGTCCCTGCCCATGGCAGGGGGTGGGACTGGATGGGCTTTAAGGCCTCTCCCAACTAAACCATTCTGGGATCCCATGATTCCATGACACAGCCCTGACCTGAAGGCCAGCAGGGACCATCCCCCCACACCCTACCAGCACTCACAGCCCATCAGCCATTCCTGTAGATCCAGGCCAAGCTCAAATTCCCACAAGACAGATTTGAAGTAGTCCTTGGAGGTTTGAAGAGCCAATTATGTATTACATGGTTTTGCTTTAGGTATCCTGGCACCCAAGTCTCTGCTTTCTCACCAAATCTGTGCCACTTCTATAAGACATTAAAAAACCTGAAGACATTTTTTGCCCACTTGGCAAGAGAGGGTACAGTTTTGGAGCATCCATGGACACATCACCATGACACCCATTTACAGGTCTCTCTATTGACCAACTTCCAGGTACAAGCAAACCCCAAATTAAAGGCATCAAAATCGATCTCCTTTAGGACTGGAGCCCTGTACTCCCCACACTTGTTTTGATAATAACTAATGAATCATTAAGTGGGAATTGGAAGAGCAATCATGGTTTAATTTGTTTCACAATACTGCTGTAAGAGTCCATGTACAGTTTAATTATACTGAAAACCACAAATCATTCAGGTAAACTTGCTCTTAACTGGGGCTGCTGTTACAGGGCCAAAAAGAAGAAATAAATCCACACACTCCAAAAAAAAAAATCTAGATATTAGAATATCTCCCTACCTTCTGTGGACTTATGGAGGCAGAGGTGGGACATCTTGTTGGGACCTGGACCAGGGAGTCAGCTCTGTGCAAGGACACAGTCCTTCTACTCCATGACTTGGCCATACCTGTGTCACCAACACATCCACTGTCCCTGTTGGGGTCCCTGGTTTGCGATGACACCCCCAGATATGTCCTGGGCATGTCCTGGTGCCTTGGGCAGTGCCCAGAGTTCCCTGTTTACACCTTCAGATGACTGGGGCAATGAGAAGACAACAAGATGGCAATGTGGGACACAACCCAGTTGCTCCACTGTCCGTGGAAAACCTGGAGCTACTTCCACTGCTGAAGATGCTCCAAATGCCTCCAAGTTCTCCCTCTGCCTCCCGCTCTCCTGGTTCTCCATCCCTTCAGAGAGACTTCTGATTCCTGCAGGATGTTGCAGTGGAAAGTTTTCGCATTTCATTTTTACACTGTTTTCTTCCAGGCTGCAGAGAACGAAACACAGTTTATAATATAAGATATTGCAATTGATTATATAATTTCAGAATCAGGCTATAATGTGTCAAAATTAAATGCTTTCATTGGCTGCTTGTAATTTTCCCCTCAAGAATTACCCATGAAGAATATATAAATGTTTGGTTTCACAGTCCTATCGGGACTATATTTCAAAATATCTCGAAATCTTTGTGCTAAAAAACAATTCTTCTCTTCTACACTGCTCTAGTTAAACCCACATGGAGCAGAGCTTCGTCCTTGGCAGGGAAAAGGATCAGATACTGCCTGAAGCTCACTAGGGATTTAATTCTTGTTATTAATTTTGTAGAGAAACTGTCCAGATACTACAAAGAGAGGGCAGGAGCAGGAACCCTGCAAATAGATCATCAACAGCAAGTTATTAACAGCAACATACATTGCAAAGGGAGAAATGGCTCTGATTCATCTGGGGTTTGATTCTGCTTCTTATTTATTTTAGTCTTTGACTCAGGGAAAGGAGAAGACAAATCCCTGAGATGTGGCTGGTCATGTCTGGCTGTGTGTTGTGCCACGAGTGGGACATTATCGTTGCTGCAGAAGTGGGAGATTTTTTTCCTTAGGTAATTTGTTTCTCCTGGTGACAGTCAGGTTTGGAGCCTGAAACAATGACCCAGGCCAGCTTCAGGGAGTGTGGTCATGTGTGTCACCCTTTGAGGGTCCTCACCCTCTGGGCACTCTCACAGATGTGAGGACACAGCCTCAAGCTGCACCAGGGGAGGTTCAGGTTGGACATCAGGAGGAATTCCTTCCTGGAAAGGGGGGTCAGGCATTGGAAGGGGCTGCCCACGGAGGTGATGGAGTCCCCATCCCTGGAGATGTCCAAGGAATGACTGGATGTGGCACTCAGAACTCTGGGTGGGGTGACAAGGTCACAGGTTGGACTTGATGGTCTTGGTCTTTTCAAGCCTCAGTGACTCCCTGGAGTCACTGCAGGTCTCTCTCCTGAGCAGCTGCAGCCACCTCAGAGGACAACTCAGTCAATGACTGGCCTTGCTTGGCAGTTCTTGCAATGACAGAATTATTCCCAGTGGATCTGATCTTCTTGGATTTCAGGAAAGTTTTCCAACCTGTCTCTCCCAGGATCCTTCTGGACCAAGTGTCCAGCCCACAGCTGGATAATGGTGGTGGGTGAGCAATTGGCCCATGGGTTGGGCACAGAGGGTGACAGTGACTGAGGTGACATCAGACTGGCCACCTGTCACTAGTGGGGTTCCACAGAGAACCCGTGCTCCTCAACATCTTCAGTGACTTGGACACAGCACTGGAAGGGACACTGAGCAAGTTTGCAGATGACTCAAAAGTGGGAGGAGCTGTTGAGTCCCTCGAGGGCAGGGAGGACCTGCAGAGAGACCTGGACAGACCAGAGGGCTGGGAATGACCAACCACAGCGAGTTCAACAAGGGGAAGTGTTGGATTCTGTCTCTGGGATGGGGAATGCTGGATGGACAGACAGACTGGGAATGAGAGGCTGGAAGGCAGTGCTGGGAAAGGGCCCTGAGGATTCTGGTCGGAGGCCAGTTGGCCACGAGCCAGCAGTGCCCTGGAGACAGGAGGGACATCCCTGCCCTGGGGGGCATCAGGCCCAGCATGGCAGAGCCAGGGAGGGGATTGTCCCGCTCTGCTCTGCACTGGGGCAGCCTCACCTGCAATGGGGGGGCAGTTTGGGGGGACACAATGGAAGGGAGAGATTGAGCCATTGGAGAGTGTCCAAAGGAGGGACACAGAGATGGTTCAGGGCCTGGAGAGGCAGCGTGTGAGGGCACTGAGGGCACTTGGTGTGTTCAGCTGGAGGAGACTGAGGGGAGACCTCATTGCAGGTGAAACTTCCTCAGGATGGGCAGAGGAGGGGCAGGCACTGATCTCTGCTCTGTGGGGACCAGGGACAGCACCCAGGGAATGGCCTGGAGTTGTGTCAGGGCAGGGTTAGGTTGGATCTCAGGGAAAGGCTCTTCCCCCAGAGGGTGGTGGGCACTGAGCAGGCTCCCCAGGGCAGTGGGCACAGCCCCAAGGCTGCCAGAACTCCAGGAGGGTTTGGCTGATGCTCTGGGGCACAGGGTGTCACTCCTGGGGCAGGTCCTGTGCAGGGCCAGGAGTTGGACTCCCTGATCCTTGTGGGTCCCTCCCAGCTCAGCATGTGCTGTGATTGTGAATTATTGCACTTTCCCTGCCATTTTGTGCCTCCGTCACTGAGGATCCCAAGGCCCTTCAGCAGCAGCTCTGCCATCAGCTGCCAAGGTGGAAGTATCAGGCTCTGCCAAACACAGAAACATCCCACTTTTCTCAGCACATTGGGTTACTCCTCACAACTGAACTAAGGACCCGGGATGAGGCTCAAAGAGATTACTCATCCTAGGGGGAAAAATCACACCAGAAAATTAAAAGTTCTAGACAACAATTTTCCTAATTAACTTCCAGACTCCAAGCACTAAACCCAGTGTATTTATTAATCTTATGATTCAGAAACACATTTTCCTTTATGTGGGTCATCTGTCTTATTCTTTAATTGCTGCATCTCTTGGCCTGCTGTCCATCTTCAAGAATATTAGCTGGAAAATATTACATATAAAAAAGAATGTATGCATGAATCCTACTCCATATAAAGAAACCACTGGATTTTACTGTTTTCTCTCAATTTTTGACACACTGAAGAATGCAATGAGCATGAGGGCAATAACAGTGAGCAACTTAAACATGCTGTATAATAACTTGGAATATTAAAACAAATTGCTTAATTGAAATGAATAGGGTGAATTAGCACAGCAATACAACCTCTGAAATGGAGAAAATATTTTTTAAATTCACTACTTGCCATTTGTTTCTTATTTTATATTTTTCCAACAGAAAACTAAAAACTGCACACTCATGATACATAATTTTTATATCCATATAATTCTATTCTATTCTATCAAATTATACTCGTGCTCCTGTGTCAGACTTCCTGAATTAGTGTATATATTAATTGTTTATTGGTTATCAAAGGTACCTGACGTGAAAAATATGAAAAAGTGGAACTGGAAGGCCCAATTATTTGAGATTGAGGTCCCTCTTCTCTTCTCTTCTCTTCTCTTCTCTTCTCTTCTCTTCTCTTCTCTTCTCTTCTCTTCTCTTCTCTTCTCTTCTCTTCTCTTCTCTTCTCTTCTCTTCTCTTCTCTTCTCTTCTCTTCTCTTCTCTTCTCTTCTCTTCTCTTCTCTTCTCTTCTCTTCTCTTCTCTTCTCTTCTCTTCTCTTCTCTTCTCTTCTCTTCTCTTCTCTTCTCTTCTCTTCTCTTCTCTTCTCTTCTCTTCTCTTCTCTTCTCTTCTCTTCTCTTCTCTTCTCTTCTCTTCTCTTCTCTTCTCTTCTCTTCTCTTCTCTTCTCTTCTCTTATCTCCTCGAATCTCCCTCTTCCTCTCCCTCTTCCCAAACCTTCCCAAACCTTCCCTTCCCAAACCTTCCCTTCCCAAACCTTCCCTTCCCAAACCTTCCCAAACCTTGCCTTCCCTTCCCAAGTCTTGCCTTCACAAACCTTCCCTTCCCTTCTCCCTTCCCAAACTTTCCCAAACCTTCCCAAACCTTCCCCTCCTCTCTCTCAGTTGTCTCTTTTTGTGCTCCTTTTTGTGTTGCACTGATGATGGGATTTCAACAAAATGAACCAAAACTTCTGAGCTCACTCCCCTTGACCAGCGTTTGGGGTCCCTTCAGATGTCCTTGAGATGTTTCTTTGTTCTCAGGAACAAGATAAGATTCCACCACCAGAAGACAGAACAGTTTCCAACAGCAATATTCCAGTGTTGTGATTTCCTCAGCAACACTGAAAAAAAATCTGTAGCTTAATTAATGATTCATGTGGGCAAATTGGGATGTTTGTTGCAATGTGTCATTGTGGAACATTCCCAGGGCTTCTCCAGGGAACAAGGTGTGATGAGTCCTACAGAATCCAGGAATGGCTTGGGTTGGAAGGGACCTTAAGGATCATCTCCTCCCAAATGTCCTGCCATCAGCAGCTCTTGCAAAGTTGTATTCACCTCCAAGCCACACTCTCTGCCACCCACCTCTGAGACTGCACTTCAAAATTTAACACACTCACTCTTGAATGTTTCTTCACTCCATCTCATGGTCACCAAACCCGTGCAGCTATTTGATGGTAAGAACTGTGCAGACAGGAGAACTATCAGTTATTTCAATGCCTAATTCTCTGGTTAAAATGTTAATTCGTTTGAACTTTTGGCTCTCACTCCATATTTCTGCACTGCCCTCTTGAAAGAGCATTATTTTCACCTTTGATCTTTCCTAGTACCCATCCTCTCTTCATAGTGGACATTCTTGGCTTGTAGGGCTGTGATGTTTGGTTGGAGAGGTTAGTTTTGATCTCCTGTAACAATTCACTCCTGCAATCTCCCTTGTAACATTATCCCATCATTTACTCCACTCTCTGGACATTCCCTGGGTAGGAGGAACAGGACTAAATCCCCCTTACTGAAGAAGTCTGAGAACTTCCCAGATTTCATCATTATGCTTCTGCCCAAAATAGAAGATGAAATCAGCCTCAGCTTTCTTTTCCTCAAAGTCACTGTTGCAGGAGCCACGTGCTGACCGGGACTTTATAGGGTGGGATCACACATGGAAGAGCCAAAGTGGTCCAATTACTGATGCTCCAGTGTGTGATTATTCCTCTATCAGCCCCTTGGGATTGGGGTGAAAGGGTGGAGGTCTTGGGGGTTTTAGGACATTTTTATCCATCTGCTTTTTTTGTTCCTCTCCGCATTCTAATCCTGACAATCAGAGGTGCTGATTTTTAACTCTGGAGGGGAAGGTCTCATAATGTTTTCCCTCCCTGTTTCATGAATGTCTCTGAATTCAAAAGTTTCTTCAAGTAATTTTTATGCTGTTCCTCTGAGGTTTCCTAACCCATCTAGAAGTTAGTAAAGAATTTTTCCCTCTTTGGGAGGGGGAATTGAGGGCAGGCAGTGTGTCCCCAGGTACCACATGCCCTGTGGAGTTTGGCTGTCCTGCCTGGTGGCAAACACAGGTCACACATCAGCTGGGTGGGGGGGACTGCCCAGAGTCCATCTGTGGTCAGGCCCAAGGACAGCCACAAATCCAATCCTGGGTGACGTTTCACAGCAAAAAGTAATTTGCACACAGAATTATCTCTGTTTTACAGAGAGCAGAGCTGGGGCTCAGGAGTTTCAGGACAGAATAACACAACAGACTGGTGGGAAAAGGCCAAAAGCCCCAGGTGTGTCTGTCCCAGCTCACCTCAGCTGAAGGGATGTGAGAGAACAAGGAGAAAGAGTTAATGCACAAAAATGCACCACAAACACACAAAATTCAAATGTCCCACAGTCTCCTGTACCCTGTTGGGAGTTCATGGCTGGAAAATACAGAAAACATTTCTAGACTGCAGTGCTGGGTCTGGGATCCTGTAGACAAATCAGCAGTAGGTCATGACCCACCTCACAGGACCACAGAACTGTCAAGGCTGGAAAAGCCCTCCAGGATCAAGTCCAACCATTCCCAGCACCAGCTGGTCGACCACTAAACCATGTCTCCAGGTGCAACATTCATGCATTTTTGGAACATTTCCAGAGATGGAGACTCCACCACTGCCCTGGGCAGCCCGTTCCAATGCCTGACCACCCTTTCCATGAAGGAACTTTCCTTCATATTCAACCTGAACCTTCCCTGGCACAGCTTGAAACCTTTTCCTCTCATCCTGTCCCTGTTCCTGGAGCAGAGCCTGATCCCCCTCCAGCTTCCCCCTCCTGGCAGGGGTTGCAGAGCTAGAAGGTGCCCCCTGAGCCTCCTTTTCTCCAGGCTGAGCCCCCCCAGCTCCCTCAGCCCCCCTATGGACTGTAGGACAAAGCTCTTCCTAGAGCAAAAGCAGATTTGGGGACTGCAGCCCCTCAGTCCATGCCTGTCCTGACCAGGACGAGTCAATCACTGTGGATGGGACCAATGAAGGGATTACCCAGAGTCTCCAAAGCATGGCTGGAGACAACCTCTAGTTCAGGAAGATCTTAAACCCTGGAGAAGTGGAAGCTGGGGGGGAAGAGGGAAGTGCACTGTTTGCAGAAGGAGGTTGACAGCAGAGCAGGGCCTTGATCCAACCCCCCATGGGGTCACACAGTGTTTGTGGCAGCCCAGGGGAAGGGGCAGGGGCAGGGCAGGGCTGGGGGCAGTGAGTCAGGCAGGGAGCAGGAGACCCAGCCAAGGTGAGCTCTGGTGCCATGGGCTGCACACACCAGCCCGGCCCCTTGGCATGCTCCAGGAGAAGCAGTTCCATGCACTTCCAATCCACCCTAAAGGAACCTGCTGTAACTCAGCTGGTTGGTACTCCAGGGCTTCACAGAATCACAGAATATCCTGAGCTGGAAGGGACCCACAAGGATCAGCGAGTCCAGCTCCTGGCCCTGCACAGGACCTGCCCCAAGAGTCACACCCTGTGGCCCAGAGCATCATCCAAACCCTCCTGGAGTTCTGGCAGCCTTGGGGCTGTGNTCCCTTGTGTCCCCCCAAACTGCCCCCCATTGCAGGTGAAGCTGCCCCAGTGCAGAGCAGAGCGGGACAATCCCCTCCCTGGACCGGCCATGCTGGGCCTGATGTCCCCCAGGGCAGGGATGTCCCTCCTGGCTCTAGGGCACTGCTGTTCTCCATGTCTTAAAAGACACCTCACAGTACCTGATGATCCCACAGCACTTTATTGGCCAGAGTAACTGTGAGAACATGGAGTCTGCTTTAAGAGTGATGCCCCATGTGTAATTTACTCAGGAATCAAAGGACTTTGGGGGAATTTCCTATGGTTTTTTGTCTATATCCATTTTGTCACAATCCCATGAGAGAAAACAGGGATACCTCAATGAGAGCTGCACCAGGCTTGAAGCACACAAACTTGCATTTCTGTTTCTCTGGAAATTCTCATCTCAAAGATAAAGTGTTTGAAGAGTCAGCCCAGGGCTGCCTGGGTGGGACCTTCTGGCCTTCACAGGCGCAGACAGATGATGCTCCTAAAGGTTCATCTTCCTTAAAGACCTGATGGAAAAATGAGATGCAGTGAACTGCAGTGGGGACAAGATGGAGCTCTGTAATTTTTTTCTGCTGTCCCAAGGAGCTCTGTAGGACCCTGAAATCCCTGGAAGAAGGAAGGTGCTGGTGGGCATGGAGACCCCAGTATGCAAGCTGGTCCTCACACCCACAGCTGGCCTGCAATTCGAAGGCATCTTCCCAAACCAGCTGAAAGGAAGAGTCTTGAGATGTTTTGCTGGTGGATCCTGGGTCACTCCAAGTTTAGTTTCATGCCCATGGAGGGGAAGCACGAGACTGAGCAAACCTGCAGTTAATTAACTGCTGTGGGGCTGATTGGCAGCCTGGCCATTGAGCTCCTCAGCTGTTTGCAGGGGCTTGAGCTGAATGCCAAAGGATTCCCACGCCTTTCCTGATTATCCCTCAGGAAGGAACAGATGCAAAGGGGAGCTGGCAGGTGGTTTTCACCCTCCTAGGGGAGCTGGTGCCTCACCACCGACCCCCTGAGCGCCTCCTGTCCTCGGTGAGCAGTTCCTGCCCTGCTCCTCTCCCCTCAGCACCCATCAGAAATCCTGGTGTCCCCAGGAGTGTTTCTGAATCACCAAATCCTTTTTGTGCACCCCAGAGTGACTTCCCTTGGGAATCCTGCAGCTGTGACTTTAATTACCCAGCATCTAATTAGTGTGTCCTCCCCAGCAGCCGCTGCCCTGGAACCACAGATGTGACCGTGAACTTCCTGCAGCTCCATCACGGACAGGCTTCAGCAGGTTAATTGCTTTATTTAAAGCAAATTTATTTAAATTGCTTTATTTTCAATTAACTGAGCTCAGCTTCAAACTTTGGTGCTTTTCCCCCTCCAATCCATGGCATGGCAGATCTTCTTGAAGGCAGCAAAATAACTCATTTCTCTGCCTTTAGGAAGAGAAGTTTGGGGTCATTATCTCTTCCTTGGGTCCACTGGGAGTCCACAGCACAGAGTTAGAAGTCCAGAGTTTCATAACAAACATGCAAGGAAATGTGTAATTATTGTCTGGAGCATTTCATGATTATATTACAAAATGGAGATCTCCTTGTCATTAGCAAATCTTTCCATAGGCACTTTTTTAGTGGGAAGCTTTGAAACTATTAGCATAATAAGCTGTTCCTCAAATCCTGATTGCTAATTAAAGCCATATATTATTGTCAGCTCCCCCATTGGTATGTGAGCTCAGTTTTACCTCATTATAGTGTAATAAATGCTTCTTTTTTCCCCAAATCATTTCTTTTTGTTTTCTTTTTTCCTTCTTCTTTACTTGCAAAAACAAACTTGAAGAAAACTTGCTGCTGCATAAAACAGGACTGTTTCTTTCCCTTCCTTCTGGAGGGAAACTATCGAGTCTATTCAGCATATTTTCCACGTCTTTTCCACAAATAAAGGAAGCCAAATAAGTGTGTTGACTGTTCCCAGAGATATCACATAGCTCTGGAGCTAATTAAAAGGCAGTCCCTGTGCAATTGCTGTGGCACAGGGAGAGCACAGCCAAGTGAACAGCAAAACACTCCTGGATTTTCCTTTGAAACTCAACCCCAGAGCTGCTCTGAGCAAATACTAAATGAGGAAGTCAGTTCAAAAAAGAGCAAGGAAATTATAGTTGTTCTGCTCAGCACAGAGACTGTTTAAATAACTGGTGAGTCCCGGAAGGGTTCCATGACCCAAAATAAGAGACAAAAGAAGATGGAAGATGTTAGACTACTCCCCAGCTGGGACAGGCTGAGCAGGCAGAGCTGAGGAGCTTCTCCTGCAGTGGCTCTGCAGCCACAGAAATATCACTGGGAGCATCCCTGAGATTCCAGGCTGAGCAGAAAAGACAAGGAAAAGCAATGAAGTGAAGAAGAACAGAGTAAATACGTACACAGAAGGCTGGACTTGATGATGTTGGAGGTCTTTTCCAACCGTAACGCCTCCATGGTCCTACATTGGAAAGGCTGGAAGTGTTCTCCACCCCTGAAGATGGATTCCTGCCCTGTGGTTGTATTCCAGAGGTTGTCTAAACAAATGTCTTGAGGTTTCTGGAGAGGGAATCACCCCTTTGTAGGAGAGCACAGAATCCCAGAATATGCTGAGCTGGAAGGGACCCACAAGGATCGTCAAGTCCAACCCTCAGCCCTGCACGGGCCCATCCCCAAGAGTCACACCCTGTGCCCAAGAGTATTGTCCCAAAATGCTGTGTTGGGTCCAAATCTAACACAAGGGGAAATCCTTGCAGAAGGGTCTGAGCCTCCTGTGAGAAGGGTGAGCTACAGAAGGGTAGTGACAACACCAAGGGTAGAGAATTGACTTCTCTGTTCCTAACAGCCCATGTGCTCAATTTTATTACTCTCCTACATCTCCAAAAGAGCTTCTTCAGGCTCTCCTGGGAGTCCCAAGGGAAATTATGAGGAATGCTGTGGCCATTCACTTATTCCCAGACCCTGTCCTTGACAAGCTCCATCCTCTTTGTCGCAGACCCATTCCTCAGAGGTCATGTCAGCTTGTGACTTGGGAGTATTTTATGGAAAAAGAGGGAGAAATCCATGAGGACATCCCTGATTTTTAATTGTTTAAGTCCTTTTGGTGATGGTTTTAGCTAGAGGTGGAGCTGGGAATCTCCAGGAGGTCAGACAGGAGGAGGAAAGCTCTTCCCTTGCACTGTGCTGCTGTCACCCAAACACAAGCAGATGGAAAATTGCCATTTGCAGGAAATGGTGTTTAAATGCAGTTATTTTCTCTTCCTGTGTTACTCTATTAAATAACTTTCTCTGGAGGAACAAAATGAAAATCCTGGGAGGATCCTTTCTCAAAAATCCCTCCCGAGGGTGCTGCCTCTTGGAACTCCCAAGTCCAGTGCAACACCTACCCCTGACAAAGTGAAACTGCCACCAGACCTCAAATCCACCTGAAACTCCACATAAATGTCACTCTGCAAATAAAACCCTGGCACATTCCATTCTGTTCAGGAGGGAATGGTGCTGCTCCTTGAGGGGACCACGAGGGTTAAGCATAAAGGAGAGAATGAAAATTAACTGAAAAGATTTCCAACCTGGGGGCCTTTTCAGAGAGGCTCCATTCATCAGTGAAGAAGCAGAGAGACTCTGAAGTAATTCCTAAAGATTAAATGCTCAGGAAGAAGGATGTAGATGCTACAATGAGAGCTCGTTTGGCCTGAGCAAGGGAAATGCCACAGGAGAGGGTTGGTCATCAATGGAAGCTTTGCTGCTGGCCAGGGTCACCCCACCAGCCCCACCAGTTCTGAGGGCTTGGTGTGGAATCCTCTGGCTGTGGTCCCCTCCCATCCAGCTGTGATGCTCCTTTGGCCACTGTCCTGTAACACACCCTGCTGTGCTGACCCTCAGCTCCTGCATCTTCACTGTTGCTGCTGCCGCTCCAGCCCCTCAAGGGGTTCTTCCCAACTTGTACCAAATGAGTTCTCCAAGCACAGCTCCCCCTCTCCCTTGTCCCACAGGAGAGCCCTGCCTGGGCTTTGCTCAGATATCCCACATGCAGTTCACCTCTCCCAGCTTGGGTGCTAAAGGGAGACAACAGGGCCCCAGAAGGAAAACACAGGACTTGGGCAGGGGCTTTTGGATACTGGAGCTGGAGGAGAATGTCATGGGAATGTTGGGGATGTGTCCTTTGGTAACACACACAACACAAAACAGGCTGGAGAAGAGGAGACTTTGGGAAGACCTCAGAGCCCCTTCCAGTGTCTAAAGGGGATCCAAGAGACTTGGACTGGGACTTGGGACAATGGATGGAGGGACAGAACAAAGGGAATGGCTTCCCACTGCCAGAGGGCAGGATTAGATGGGATATGGGGAAGGATTTGTTGGCTGTGAGGGTGGGCAGGCCCTGGCACAGGTTGGGCAGAGCAGCTGTGGCTTCCCCATCCCTGGGAGTGTCCAAGGCCAGGTTGGACAGGGCTTGGAGCGACCTGGGCTGGTGGGAGGTGTCCGTGCCCATGGCAGGGGGTGGGACTGGATGAGCTTTAAGGTCCCTTCTCACTCAACCCATTCATGTTCCTCTGGCATTAATACAATCTCTTCTGAAAGCCATGATCCCACTCATGGCTCTCAGGCCATGAATCCTCCCCTCCTGCCAGTCTGGACACGGTGCCTGAACCACAAGGATCATCCCAAACAGATCCCCATTTCAGGGTCTCCTGCTCAGCAGGACAGGACAGTTCTCACCCAGTGCCCCCTCTCTGCCCAGCCTGTCTTAGTTTGAGCTGGCAAAACGCCAACTGTCCAAGACAGAGTGAAAAGGGAAGAAGCGGGAGAGGAAAAAACCCCTCCAAACTAGGTTTATGTTTAAACTAGCTATGTATATTTATACAGAAAAGAGAAAATTAAGAGATAATTACAATATAACACAGACAAGCTAGGAATAACAAGAAATAACCTCCCACTCCTCAGTTAATGCAAAGTCTATTACTCTAGATCTATAAGTACTCTACAAGACACCTAGCAAGAAACAGAAAAAGTAACAACAAAATGTTTCTACTTCCCTGAATCCAAACACAATGCGAGCAGCAGCAGCAAGAGCAACAAGGCCTACTTCAACCAGACAGGAGCTGCACCACGTCCAGCTTGTACCTCGGTCATGGTGGAACTGAACTAACACCTCCCACTGCTGCATCATATCTTACGTTTGCCTCATCTGGTATGAAATATTTCCTTGGTTACCCAGTCAGGTGAGAGCTGTCTCCCAGTCCACATAGACTCTCTGAGCCTGCAAATTTGAGGCCTGGCTAAAACCACTACACCTGCCCCAGTCTGAGGTTCCAGTATCCCATGCAGGGCACTGGCAGCTCCAGGAAAGTCCCCCCTAGAAAAGCCAACAATGCAGAGTTTTCATTTCACTTCCTCACCTCCCCAAATTAACTTAATTAAAAAGTATTAACTGGAGTTATTAATCTTTGCATAATTGCTATCTCAATAATAAGGAATTGATTAATGATTGCATTAGAAATTATAATAATAATTATTAAAATTTATGCCATCCAGTAATTACTAATTCTTATTAAATGCCTGCTAATAGGTGGCATAGAATCGTTGAGCTTTCCCTTTGAGGAGTCAGGAAAGTGATAGAACACACAAAGTTTTGGGGAGATGAGAGTCACTCGAACCTCTCCTGACCTCAGTGCTGAGGTTGCTGCAGACATTGGTGGGATGAGAGCTTGGAGGGACAAGAGACCTGAGACATGGGAGAGACAAAGCCCTTGCTGGTGGCTCACTAGAAAGATACCTCTGCTGGTGCACTCCAGACTCTTGAGGGTTTAGGAATTGTTTTTGTTACATGTTGCTCCTCAGGAGGACTTGGCTGACCTTGGCAGTGATTTAGTCAAGTCCAGAGGAAATCATGAAATCACAGAGTCATTGTGGCTGGCAAAGCCTTCCAAGGTCATTGAGCCCAGTCATCAGCCCATGTTCACCGTTAAACTCTGTCCTCAAGTGCCACATCCACACAGTTTTTGGAACACTTTCAAGGATGGGGACTCCACTGCTTCCTGGGCAGCCCCTGAGGCCGTGCCCTCTCCTCCTGTCCCTGTGCCTGGAGCAGAGCCCGACCCCCTCCCGGCTCCCCCCTCCTGGCAGGGATTGCAGAGCCAGAAGGTCCCCTCTGAGCCTCCTTTTCTCCAGGCTAAGCCCCCC
>VWZD01010961.1:167027-238348 GCA_013396695.1 Sakesphorus luctuosus
GATGAGAGCTTGGAGGGACAAGAGACCTGAGACATGGGAGAGACAAAGCCCTTGCTGGTGGCTCACTAGAAAGATACCTCTGCTGGTGCACTCCAGACTCTTGAGGGTTTAGGAATTGTTTTTGTTACATGTTGCTCCTCAGGAGGACTTGGCTGACCTTGGCAGTGATTTAGTCAAGTCCAGAGGAAATCATGAAATCACAGAGTCATTGTGGCTGGCAAAGCCTTCCAAGGTCATTGAGCCCAGTCATCAGCCCATGTTCACCGTTAAACTCTGTCCTCAAGTGCCACATCCACACAGTTTTTGGAACACTTTCAAGGATGGGGACTCCACTGCTTCCTGGGCAGCCCCTGAGGCCGTGCCCTCTCCTCCTGTCCCTGTGCCTGGAGCAGAGCCCGACCCCCTCCCGGCTCCCCCCTCCTGGCAGGGATTGCAGAGCCAGAAGGTCCCCTCTAAGCCTCCTTTTCTCCAGGCTAAGCCCCCCACAGCTCCCTCAGCCCCTCCTGCTGCTCCAGCCCCTTCCCAGCTCCATTCCCTGCCCTGGACACGCTCCAGTACCTAAATGAGGTGATAACTAAATTTCAATCAGAGACTTAATAAATCAATACATTTCAGGTACTACTTTATGCTTATGTAGGATTTACCCAGAGAGCAAAGCCTCCTGTTTTGGGGTGTTTGCTGTGAGTGGCTGCTCCTGGAGAGTTTAGGAAGATGAGAAGTGTACTTAAATTGTTTCATTGGCAACAGTCACAAGTTGGCCCAAAGGGAGAGGAACCACTGGAACAGTTCTGTGGGTTGGGCACTTTGTCTTCTCTTCCCAGCAAGGTCTGCAAGGGAGCATCTCATTCCACCTCCTGCCATGGGCAGGGACACCTTCCACCAACCCAGGTTGCTCCAAGCCCTGTCCAACCTGGCCATGGACACTTCCAGGGATGGGACAAAATCTCTGAGCAAAATAAAAAGGGGGCAAAGAAAAGGTGGAAATCAAATAATTTCTCTTTAAGAGGACTTCTGCTGAAGACCTAGAAACCTGGAAACTTTGGAAGGCAATTAGCTCAAAACTAGGTAGTTAAGAATATCTACAGTGAAAGGAATCCTCATATGATGATTTTACAGTTAATATTTAATAATAGTCAAAAAAATACCTGAATGAGCACAGTGGAAATTGTGGAGCCTCCAAGGCAAAAGTCCAAGGAGCTGCTTTTTACCTTCTAATTTATCACAGGTGTCCCCTCAATATTTCCAACAGCCATCTCACAGTGACCATTTCCCTGCCTTGATCCAGTCCTCCCAGGTGTGCAAGGACTTCTTTGCCACATTTTGCCATTTTCTGGAAGCTGTACTAAAAATACACATGGAAGAGATCAAAGAGTGTTCAAAAATTGGTATTTGCATGGTTTACGTTGTAAAATCCCTGCCAACTCTCCCTTCTCCTTGGGTATTCCCTGTGTGTGGCAGGTGGAGAAGACAAGGCCAAGCCCAGCTGGATCAGCCAACTCTTTATGACCTTAACTTTTGTTGTGGGTCAAAAGACTTTCCACCTCTTGATTCCTGTGTTTTCTGAGCAGGTTGAGATCTTCCTCTTGTGCAGGAGGAGGCAGAAAGCTCGGACATCACTCCATGAAATTCAAGACTCCAACAATTGCCAATGAAAGGCCAAGCCCATGGAAGGGGTTCAAACACGACTCTGGCTGCCTTGGGGTGAGCAGAAAAGAGCACATTTAGCTACTCTGAAAGAAGAATGAAGCCCTGGTGGCTTTGTCGAGGTGTCATTTTTCTTGCAGTGCAATATTTCATGAGATCATGGTGCCTTCATTACCTTTTCCCATTTTATCAGTATGTGCCTGTCACTGAAGGGACACCTGAGCGCTGGGAAGGGCTGGGGAAGAGGCACAGCCCCTGCTCCCACTGGCTCTGTGAGTCCAGAGTCCCACCTCAGACCTGTCCAGAGTGGTTTTCCCAGGGATTTTCACCTCCATACTTTAGCATTCCTTCCAGGTCCAGTCTGGTCCTGAGTGATGGGGAAAGGCACAGCATCTGCAGGTCTGGGCAGGCAGAGACTGAATCATAGAATCACAGAATCACAGAATGGATAGGGTTGGAAAAGACCTCCGAGATCATCAAGTCCAACCCTTGGGCCAACTCCAGTCCCTTTACCACATCATGGCACTCAGTGCCACGGCCAAGCTCAGCTGAAAAACCTCCAGGGATGGGGAATCCACCCCCTCTCTGGGCAGCCCATTCCAATGCCTGAGCACTCTCTGCAAAGAAGTTTTTTCTGCTCTCCAACTTCAATTTCCCCTGGCAGAGCTTGAGCCCCCCGTGCCCCCTTGTCCTATTGCTGAGTGCCTGGGAGAAGAGACCAACCCCCACCTGGCCACAACTTCCCTTCAGGCACTTCCAGACAGTGCTGAGGTCACCTCTCAGCCTCCTCTTCTCCAGCACAAACACCCCCAGCTCCCTCAGCCTCTCCCCACAGCACTTGTGCTCCACTCCCTTCTCCAGCCTCGTTGCTCTTCTCTGGCCCCGCTCCAGCCCCTCAATCTCTTGCCTCAACTCAGGGGCCCAGAACTCAACACAACACTCAAGGTGTGGCCTCCCCAAGGCAGAGTCCAGGGGAAGGCTCACTGCCCTGGGCCTGCTGGCCACGCTACTTTGGATCCAGGCCAGGATGCCATTGGCCTTCTTGGCCACCTGGGCACACTCTTGGCTCCTCTTGAGCTTCCTGTCCCTCAGTCCCCCCAGGTCCCTTTCTGCCTGGCTGCTCTCCAGCCACTCTGTGCCCAGCCTGGAGCGCTGCAGGGCTTGGGGTGGCCAAAGGGCAGGACCTGCACTTGGCCTTGTTGAACTTCATCCCATTGACTCAGCTCATCTCTCCAGTCTATCCAGATCCCTCTGCAGAGCCCTCCTGCCTTCCAGCAGGTCGACACTCCCTCCCAACTTGGTGTCATCAGCAAATTTGCTGATGATGGACTCAATCCCCTCATCTAAATCATCAATAAAGATGTTAAACAGGACTGGACCCAACACAGACCCCTGGGGACACCACTGGTGACCGGCCCCCAGCTGGATGCAGCTCCATTCACCAGCACTCTCTGGGCCCAGCCCTCCAGCCAGCTCCTAACCCAGCAGAGGGTACACCTGTCCAAGCCATGGGCTGCAGCTTTTCCAGGAGTATATTATGGGAGACAGTGTCAAAGGCCTTGCTGAAGTCCAGATAGGCACATCCACAGCCTTCCCCTCATCCACCAGGTGGGTCACCTGATCGTAAAAGGAGATCAGGTTGGTCAGACAGGACCTGCCCCTCCTAAACCCATGCTGGCTGGGTCTGAGCCCTTGTCCATCCTGAAGGTGCTGTGTGATTGCACTCAGGATGATCTGCTCCATAACCCTGCCAGGCACTGAGGTCAGGCTGACAGGCCTGTAGTTGCCAGGGTCAGCCTTGCAGCCCCTTTTTATGGACTGGGGAGACATTCGCCAACTTCCAATCATCTGGGACCTCCCCAGAGAGCCAGGACTGTTGGTAGATGATGGAGAGCGGTTTGGCAAGCTCTTCCACCAACTCCCTCATCACCCTGGGATGGATCCCTGAGTTTGAGTTTGATTTTTTTAAATAGATTGTCAAGTAACTCTCCAGTGAACTAATGTGATAATCTTATCAGACAGCCATGGCTGAGGTCCTAACAGAATTAGGGTCATCCCAGGGCCAAAGAAAGGGATTTTCTCAGATCAAATAAGCCTGTTCAGCTGCATTCTCTCATTTTCTCCTGAGAAGTTCAAGGCAAACTTGAGATTCAGGGCAGTAACCCACCCAGTGTGTGTAGGCACATCCCCAGAGCTGAGTCCTCCACCTGCTTTCCAGAAGTCCATATCTGCTGCCATCCCCTCACCTCCTGGTTCCATATGTTCCTCAGGCAGAAGATACTCAATAATGTGGACCCTGAAGGCAAATCCTTCCCTTCCCTGTGGCACTGGGTAACTCAGACTGCCACAAAACTTAGGAAGGGAGGGAAGATGAGGACAACTCATAAAAATAGGAGAAAGAACAAAATAAATGACAGCTGAATGTAAACCTCTGCTTTATCCCAGGGGTGACATCAGCAGGACACCCACAAGGTCCAACCTACACAGAAGTTTCCCACTGGAGTTGATGGGGAGGGTAGGCCATCAGAGGAATCATGGAATGGTTTGGGTTGAAAGAGACCTTAAAGCTCATCTCATTTCAACCCCTGCCATGGACACCTGCAGCTGGCCCAAGCCCCTCAAGAAGAAGTGAGAAATGGTCATCTAGGGTCAACTGGAGGATCCTCAGGACTTCACAAAGAGACAACTGTTATGAGCATTTGTATTGATCTCCCAAGGCAGCCCCATCCATTTTGGGCTCCAAAAGACAGTTCATCTTACTTAAGAATAAATACACCCAATTATTGGAAAGGAAAAAATAGCCAAGTATTTATTGTGAGGAAATCGAAAGTAATTACTCCAGAAAAAGTTCTGATGGGGCCTGGAAGTGTAATACATTGGCTGTCAGGATTTTTAAAGCAGTTGGCAAAGACCATTCCGTCATGTCCCTCCCCATGACCCAGGACAGGCTGGAGGAGCAGCAAAAACACGATGCTTCTTGGGCAGGATTGTCTTTTTGTACCTCAATCACCCCATTTGTCTTGGCTCTCATGGCAGGAGGATCAGTGCTGTGCTTGCTCTCCACCCTCTCCTCCACATCCTTCCATGCCAGTCCTTCCCAGGGATTCCCAGCCTCACAGCAGTCTCCTCTTCTCCTTCACCTTTCCACCTGTTATGGATTTAGCCAGGTGTAGGCCTATATTTAGGGTTTAGATTTCAGAGTAGACCTGAGAGTATCAGCTGACTTGGGCTGGGCTGGGCCAGCTGACAGCTGACTGCTATGGCCAATGGCATTCCACACCATATTCCGACATCATCTCAAAATATAAAAGCTGGTGTAGGAGTGGCTTAGTCAGTTCCTTCAAGCTGTGGCCCCAGGAGGACACACTGTCCTGTCCCAGGAGGGATTGGAGGACCAGGCCCAGCACAGCTACCACCATGTTATTTTAGGGAAGTCAAATGTTTGTTCTTGTCCTTCTCTCTGCTTGAGTCTGTCCCTCTGGAGATTGAGAACTCTGGAGTGATTTGTAGCTAAAATGATGGGATTTGTGTTTGATGGAGAGTTACTTTTTGTTATTTCTAACTTGTGTAAGAGTGTGTTATATTGTAGTTTTCTTTTCATTTTCTCCTTTCTGTATAAATATATATAATTAGTTTAAGTTTAAACCTGTTTCAAGTTTCTAGTTTTTTTCTTTGTCCCTTTTCTCAGTGGTGGGGGGGAAGCCTTGAGTCTGTATTGGGCAGTTGGCATTTTGCCAGCTCAACCCCAGACACCACCTCACCACCCTCTGCACGAACCACTGCCTGCTGTTTTCGTGCTGGACCTTTCCTCTACTCGCAGCTTCTCTGACAGCGTGAATGTTTCTGCTACAGAAGCTCTGCCTACCATGACTAGCACAGTGTCACCTGCCAGGACCTCCCTTCCTGGTGCAGCTGGGAAGCTGAACCCCAAAGCTCAGTGGATAGTCCAGCTCAGCAGTTCAACTTCTGAGGCTGTTCCCGTGTCAGTGAACATCCGAGGGACAGCACCCAGGGAATGGCCTGGAGTTGTGTCAGGGCAGGGGCAGGTTGGATCTCAGGGAAAGGTTGTTCCCCCAGAGGGTGGTGGGCACTGAGCAGGCTCCCCAGGGCAGTGGGCACAGCCCCAAGGCTGCCAGAGCTCCAGGAGTGTTTGGATGATCCTCTTGGGGCTGGTCCTGTGCAGGGCCAGGAGTTGGACTCCATGGTCCCTTGTGGGTCCCTCCCAGGTCAGCATACTCTGTGATCCCACTGTCTAAGTTGTCAGGGCAGGTGTCAGAAACCTGCCCTGCTTGGGCAGGGGAGCACCTTGAGAGCTCTGTGGGCACAGAGAAGCCCCCTGAGTACCTGGAGCAAGGGTGGGGATCCAGGTAGTGCCACACTCTCCTGGGTCACTGGTTTTAAGGATCGCTACACACGAGACAGATCCCTTACAGCCCTGAGATCAAATTGTAGTGAAGGGAAAGCCAAGAGGAATATTTGCTTGCCAAATTCAAAATCTTGCATTATGAAGAGGTGGGAGACCATGGGTGGCTGGACTGGACCTACTTTGTATTTCTCTCCCACTTCATGAGCAATTCCTTGCTGCATGAGGTGCACTCAGGAGCAATGTACTCACTGCCTGTCCTAGTTGGAGTGTGTTGGGACTTTTGTTGTCCCAGTCTGTCCTCACAGAAGGCATCTGTATACTATAGATTCTTCTATTTGATTCCATAGGCCTGTCTTTGATATTTATCCAAACTAGACCCTCTGACACTTTCATCATCCCCCCTCTGGATCTCCCACCATCCCATTTACTGCACTGCCGGAGGGAGGATTGGCCTTTGCTGTGTCTACAACATCATCTGCTCTTTCTGGCTCTGAATGTGCCAGTGTCCCTGGAGCCTGAGCTGCTACACCTCTTATTTGCTCTGAAAACACTCAGTTAAGACTATTCCCATGCTTTCATAAGCTCTCAGCAAACTGTCGAAGCAAAATACTCTTTCCAGTAGTTGTGACAACCTTTCCACTGCTTTAAACTGCTGGGCAATGGCAATGCTGATGTTCTAGCACCCTCTGCCATATGGGTGAGGGCCTTCAGAAACTTCTGATACCAACAGAGCCAGGTACATGACGGGATTCCTGGGGCTGTCCTATGCAGGGCCAGGAGTTGGACTCGATGATCCTTGTGGGTCCCTTCCAACTCAGCATATTCCACGATTCTACAAACACTTCCTCAGTCTGGGTTGTGGTTTACAACTGTGCTGTCACCCTGTGGTGAAGTCCAGATTTTTACCAACAGAGACCATGAAGTCGTTTGGAGCACTGTGACCCTCGTGGTGACTGGGCCAAACACTCCATAGTTGGGGCTGTGTGTGATCCTCCCATCTGCCATCAAGCTCCAGGTACCCATGTCCTGGGATGCCCCACTCTGCCCATGGAAAATGTTTCCCTGGCTGATTCCCAGTGCTGCCTGGAGACCCCGAACCCTCCCTCCTATGAACACAACCATAAAAGTAGCTGAGAAACCTTTCCAGTGTAGCTCCTCTTATCAGTTGTCTCCGGCAAACCATTTGCAAGTAAATGCACTGGCCTTTCTCTTCAGGCCACATGATAACACTTGTAAGATGAAGTCCTCTCAATGAACCCATTAATCACTCAGGATAAGACTTGCAAATTAGGATTTCACACTTTGACCTGCTCTCGGTTTTCTTAGATTTCTTCTTCAGAACTAGACTGAGAAATGGATACAGGAGGCTCTGCTTTCATTGCCCTCCCACTGTGGCACAGTCAGGGTGTAGGACATGAAGCAGAGGAAACTTCACAGGTAGAAAGACAAGAAAGACCACCAGGATCCCCTCTAAACACTTTTTCAGAGTGTTATCTGAGTTCGTTCCTCTCCAAGTGAATTATCTGTAGCCAAATTAGGCCCAGTTCTTTTATATAATATAATGGCCAATCTTCGCGAACGCAGATTTGGGAAGGGCTCACCCCACGTGGGTGTGCCCTTCGAGCCTGCGCAGTGGATTTTTTAGGTGAGGCACAGCGTGCGCAGAACTGGCCCCACCGTTTAAGTCCTAAGGTTCATTTGCCACAACCGAGCGAGCTTGGACAGTGACAGTGAAGTCCTTGGGACTGTCACAGCTTCGCATCCGAGATCTGACAGGATGGGATGGCAGGGAGGCATTTAACTGCCGGGGGCGGTCCCTTCACTGAGACTCGAACTCGCGACCTTCGGAGTCAGAGACCGGAGTGCTCTCCACCACACCACGGGACCGCCCCCCCAGTTCTTTTAGGAAAGTAACAAAGGCTGAATTGAAAATTGTAGATTCTCATTGAACCCAAAACAGCCTTTGGAAAGGGGTTGTGATGAATTACCCCATGTTTCCCTCAGCTTCTCTCTTCCACATTGCTTGGAGCAACCTTGTCCTAGTGGAAGGTTCCCTGCCATGGCAGGAGAGTTGGAATGAAATGAGTTTTAAGCTCCCTTCCAACCCAAACCATTCCATGATTCCAGGTATACCTTATTCTTGTGTGAGGCATCTCTGCACTGTTCCAAGTCCCTGCTGGAATGAGGAACCTGCCTGCCATCACCTCACCATCGGGTGAGGAACACGGTCAGTCCCTGCTGGATATCGTGTCACTGGAGTGGCAATGGCCTTACATGTCACCTGATGAATCAGCTCCTCTGGGCATCATATCCAGCCCTGCTGCTAACGAGCCCAACATGAAACTCCAAAGCCCTGTGGCTCTTCTCCTGACATTTGTGAGTGGGAGAACAGCAGCCAAGGGGCACCCAAGGATTCAGCAGAGGCATCTGTGAAGATCCCTCCAACCCACCTCCTCCTTTCCCTGAACACTCCCTGATTCCCACATTCCCTGCTCCAGGCACTCTCTGGGAATGTTGGCGCCAGGGGCCACAGCTCTTTACTGAGCTGTTTCCTCCTTTTCCGTTTAACAGTGACAGTTGTCCTGTCCAGCAGCTTTAAACAGCTGGACACAGACTCCTGCCATCCTTCCCCTTCAGCAGTGTGGGATGGCCATCCTTCAGGCAGAGAGCAAGGGGCAGGTGCTGCTTTCCTCAGCTCCAGCTTTCCTTGTGGAACAATGGCTGATGTTCCTCTGTCCCATGTGACAGTGGCATTTGACAGGCTTTCTTGGGAAAGCAGATCCCTCAGGGGATCTCTGCTGACATTTGGGATCTTTCCACATGGTCACTACCCCTCTGTAGGTCCAAGCAGGGAAGATGTTTCACCTGTGATACTCCTGGACTGTGGAGGTGTTCAGACTCCTGGGCAGCTCTGCAGGCCTGAGCTTGTCTGGCAAATGCATTGAACAGTATCTGCAGCTGCAATTTCTGATATCACCATGTAAAAACCTCTATTCCAATGAGTAAGGTGGACAACACTTGCATTTCTCCTGCAAGACAACGTGTTACAACAGCAAGTCAGGTCCTGTCCAGAAGAGCATCATATCAGCACAGTGCTCTGTCCCATCCAAAAGAAAGGCTGTTGGTTGCTACCAAACTTCAAAGCAGCATCGGTTATCAATTATTAGTCTTCCTTTAGCTCCCCATTTCTCAACTGCCCTGTTGTGGTTTTCCCCATGGCTGGAGTCACCTGTAACAGGCATTTAGCCCTTTTCCCATCTCTCTGGAGCTTCATCCTTGTGCCACATTTACTGGAAATCTCCATTAGTGTTTCAGAGAATTCCATAGCCTGATCTTTTTAAAGCGTTTGATGCAATTACCTGGATACACTGATTTTAAAATAACCACATTTAGTTGTAGCTGTTAAACAACCCCTTCAAAATAACCCCTATTCAGACAGTGATGCACATCAGCAATTACCCTTTCCAAAATACAATTAAAGATATGCCCTCCTGCCCCAGAGGGTATCACTGTTACCCCTGTGCTGCATTAAAGGTAAACCAGCAGGAGAAACGAGCCCAACATGAAAGAGATTATAAGTCAGAGTTACACTTTAATAACAATATTACAATAAATGCAGTGGCACAAAGAGAAAATGGGTTTAACCCACAAAACCCCAGCAGTGTAACCCACCCCCTGGGGCACAAACACAGTGGGGTTTGGTGGCCCCTGTGCTGAGCCCCCACGTGGTTCCCCCGAGTCCAAAGGAAAAGGAAGGGACAAAGCTGTTGGTGCAGATGATGGCACAGTCTGGTGGAGAGTGGTGGGCTCCTCCTGTCGAGCATCTGCTCCTCCTCTGGATCCAATGAGTGGTTCCACAAGTCCCCAAACCCCAAGATTCTCTCCCTCTAGTTCCAGGTGGAAGCCCCCAGTCCCTCCCCCAGGGCAGGGAGTTCCAGACTGGGAGATCTGACTGTGGGAGTCAGGGGGGATTTTGGAATGGTTGCTGGCCCCTGAGCAGAGCTGAGCCCTCAGGTGGGTGTGGAGGTGCCAAGGAGTCCCTGGAGGGGAGTTCTCCCAGCTCCTCTGCCAGGCTTCTTTCCCAGCCAGCTGCCAGGCTGAGGGCTCAGCTGTGCCCTGGGCAGCTGCTGCCAATGGGCCATTGGGAACAGTTCCTGGGAAATGAATAGAGGGTGTAGAATGCCCAGCTTTGGCACACCCACACAGTCATCTCAGTTGCTGGACCAGAACAACCCCACAGAGCGATGCTGCAAGTGGGTTCTCCTGCTCCTCCTCCTCAGAAAAGGTACCCATGCCCATCAAGGGTTGCAGCTACAGCATCTCACCAGAGTCATCTTCTGTCCTTATAGCCCAGAGCAAAAATAGGGAAAAGCAGATAGGATTTGGTCCCACATGGCACAAACCTGAGGGCGAGAGACACCTCTCAGAAGTGATCAGAGCTCTGTGTCTGTTGCTCCTGTAATGCTTTGGTGCCAGCTCTGGAAAGCATCACACCAGTGGCTAACAAAGGGCTCTCTGACACGTTTCAGACAGTCTTGAGCAACAGGAACATAAAATCAGGAACAGTTAAGGTTCAAGGGGAGCTCAGAGATCTCTCAATCTGCTACTTACAGCAGTGTGAGCACTAATTCAGACTAAGATGGTCAGGACTTTGATATTATAGTGCCTAACGAGGTGGCTTTGAAGCTATCCAAGGTGCTGAAACATCACCTGCATTCAGCTACCTCGGGAGGGGCAGAGGAGGGGCAGGCACTGATCTCTACTCTGTGGGGACCAGGGACAGCACCCAGGGAATGGCCTGGAGTTGTGTCAGGGCAGGGTCAGGTTGGATCTCAGGAAAAGGTTCTTCTCCCAGAGGGTGGTGGGCACTGAACAGGCTCCCCAGGGCAGTGGGCACAGCCCCAAGGCTGCCAGAGCTCCAGGAGGGTTTGCACAACACTCAGGAACTGGGTGGGACTGTTTGGGTGTCTCTGCAGGGCCAGGAGTTGGATTTGTGATCCTTCCAACTCAGCATTCTATGATTCTCTGTAGTGAACTGTTAATGCAGCAGAAAGTCCCTTTCAGGAAGATCCCACTGGCATGGCCTTCTGCAGGTTTGGGGCAGGTTTGGGGCATGCAGATCGGGAGCAGAAATGGTGCAAAAACAGGCTAAAAAGTGATCCATTATTAAAATTCCATGCTTGCTGCAAGGAGTCATTCCACTGCAAAGGCACAGTCCCAAAGCATGAAGGATGGGATCACTGTGTGCTGTCGGTGCTGGTGGTGAGCCAGTGACAGAAATATGGGACAGGAAATGCCAGAATCCCTGCACAAGGCTCCTGTGAATGAAAATGTACATAAAAGCTGTAATATCATTTCCTTGGATCAGAACTCACATCTGTCTCCTGCCCCCCATGAAGCCTCTGGTGTCACACCGAGACAAACACCTTGCAGGGTAGTTAGTGTAAGTTTGTACTTTTAAATCAACTTGTCAGAGGAGCTGGTCCTCCCCCTTGGAAGCATCAACATTCCCCAACTTTTGGGAGCTACAAAATTCCCCTCAGTCAGGAGGGAATCTTGGAGCATTGAATTAAAGCAGCTCAGCAGCTCCAGCTCCCGCAATGAACACACTTGCAACTCCTTAAATTGTGTCACTTATCGAACATAGATTATTTTTAGAGACTTGTCTGAAGAATTAACTGCCAGGCTGGTTGTGTGCAGGAGAACTGCATCTCTCCTAAATTCTGTTCCTGCACTGTGCAGCCTCCAGAGCCACAGCCAGGGGCAGTTTGGAGGCCAAACCAGTGCTGGGTGTAAAGTTTGAGCTGTGCCTGCACTGGGCCAGTGCCAGGGCAGGGAAAAAGCTGCTGTGTGGGTGAGTTCATCTCCCAAACCAAAATTTAGATTAATTGGCATTCCTAGTGTAGAAATTCTCCTGTTTCCTCCTCTCAGTACAAGATTAAAGGCTGTTAGAGGATGATTTTGGAAAACTCAGCTTCTGCATGTGACTCTTTAACAGTGGTGGTAGAATCACAGAACATGCTGAGCTGGGAGGGACCCACAAGCATCATCGAGTCCAACCCTCAGCCCTGCACAGGACCATCCCCAAGAGTCACACCCTGTGCCCCAGAGGATCATCCAAACACTCCTGGAGCTCTGGCAGCCTTGGGGCTGTGCCCACTGCCCTGGGGAGCCTGCTCAGTGCCCACCACCCTCTGGGGGAACAACCTTTCCCTCAGATCCAACCTGTCCCTGCCCTGGCACAGCTCCAGGCCATTCCCTGGGTGCTGTCCCTGGTCCCCACAGAGCAGAGATCAGTGCCTGCCCCTCCTCTACCCCTGCCAAGGAAGTTGTTTCCTCAGAATTTGAAATTTTCCTGCGGGAGAGATTTGTCCTCCTCACTGCCCCATCCTCGGGCCACCAGGTACAGCCCAGCAGAACCATCCCCAGGCAAGAGAGAGAATGTGGGGACTGGAGAGGAACCAACAGAGCTCCCCAGGGCCACAGACATGGACCTGGAGCTGAAACACCGTCACACACAGCCACAAATACCAGAGCCAGAGACACATATACAAAGGAATAGCAGACAGTGAGCAAACCTCAGCCAGTCTAAATCACTGAGGGGTTTATTGGGAGCCACAGCTGAGACAAAGCCCAGTATCAGCGAGGAATGAAAACCAGGGAGGGCAATCCTACCGGCACAGCTCTATTTCTCTTCCTATTCCTCTAAACTACTCTGGTTTGCATGGTATCTCCCCAGCATTTCTTCTGATTTTGACTCTTCCTTTCTCCCCATGTTGCTCAGCTTGCTGCCTTGTTTGAGATGAGCTCTTCACCTCAGCTCTCACAGCCAAAGGAGGCAAAGAGAGTGGAGATGTCAGTAAAACAGGAAAGTGTCTGTTTTTCCAAAGAGACACAGATGCTGAGGAAGCAGATTTTGATGTAATGGCCCTGAAGTTCCAAAGAAAAGCTGCAGTGGAGCTGGAGAGAACCAAGGAGCCTCAGACCTCTGACAGCATTGTCCTCCCTCTTTGGCCATGGCTGCAACATTCACTTTACAGGATTGTCCCAGTCTAGGGTTGACTGGACCTGCTGTGTTTGAGGAGCAAAGGGGGAAATGGTGCACAGCCCCGTGAGGGAGCTGCCTGGTACTGGCCAGCTCTTCCCAGAGGACCAGAAAGACCCATCTGGGACCTTCACACCTCAGTCATGGCTGTAGACCCTTCTTGAGTGGGAAATCTAAGCCCTCCCTTGGAGAAGTTGGGCAGAGGCACAGGGAGATGATATTTATCCTTCGGAGGTCTCTGTGCTGGTTTTTGTCCCTGCTCCGGTGTCTCTCCTGCGTTCAGGGAACACAGCCAACATCTTTCCAAAGCTGAATCCAGCTGCTCCACAGCTTAATGACTCCTTAAGTGATAAAGTGGGGTCCTGTCTGAATGTCCAAGCACCCAACTCCTCCACATTTTCAGAGAGAAGAAATTACTCTTCAGTCTGCCAGCTGAGACTTGATAAATCAGATTAACCTGTCCCTGCCATGATGGATTGGCCCTCCTGTTCTTGTACAGCACTCCAGAGCAGGACTAGAATTTAGATGTCCCCAGAGCCACCATCTGGCCAAGGAAAACCCCAGTCCTGCTTTGTCCAGTGGCTGAAATGGGGCTTGAGAGCATCTCCATGACCTTCAAGGGCATAGTTTGTAAGCCAAGTGCTGGGGCAGGTCCTCAAGAGATGACAAAGGCAGGGCTGGAGCCAGACCAGCAGAGCTGAATGTGTCACCTTTGGCTGAGATTTCCCTGCAAGTGTTCAAAAAACAAGTGGACAAGGCCCTTCACTATATGGTTTAGTGGGAATGGGGGTAAAAATGGGTGAAAGGTTGGATTTGATGATCTTGCAGGTCTTTTCCAACCTTAATGATTCTGTGATTCTCTAAACCTGGAACAGCAGGGATGTGGCTGAGGGACTGGTAGAAGAAATGAAAGCCTTTCCTGGGTTCCCATGGAGTCTGCTCTGCCAGGGGCCCTTTACATCCCTCCTGCCCCAAGTCTTTCCACTGGAGGGACTTCAACAGCTGAATTCTGCTTAGAGTTACATCCAAACATGCACCCAGCCTTGACCTCTCCAGCTCACCCACCAAGCCATGCTTTCATGCACTGCTCAAAGGCATTGGTGAAGGGTCTGGAGGTTCCTAAAGGACTCTGGAGTTCACAGGTCTGTCCTCAGAGGTAGCTGTTGGACTTCTTAAGGTCATGAATTTCCCCCAGATTCTGCAGAGATACATCAGGAAAATCAGCCAAGTTACCAATTTTATTGTGTTAGAGCTCATCATAGAGAATCAGAGTCACAGAATCACAGAACATGCGGAGTTGGAAGGGACCTACAGGGATCAGCGAGTCCAGCTCCTGGCTCAGCACAGGACCAGCCCCAAGAGTCACACCCTGTGCCCCAGAGCATCATCCAAGCCCTCCTGGAGCTCTGGCAGCCTTGGGGCTGTGCCCACTGCCCTGGGGAGCCTGCTCAGTGCCCACCACCCTCTGGGGGAAGAGCCTTTCCCTGAGATCCAACCTGCCCCTGCCCTGGCACAACTCCAGGCCATTCCCTGGGTGCTGTCCCTGGTCCCCACAGAGCAGAGATCAGTGCCTGCCTCTCCTCTGCCCATCCTGAGGAAGTTTCACCTGCAATGAGGTCTCCCCTCAGTCTCCTCTTGTCCAGCTGAACACACCAAGTGCCCTCAGTGTCCTCCCACGCTGCCTCTCCAGGCCCTGAACCATCTCTGTGTCCCTCCTTTGGACACTCTCCAATGGCTCAATCTCTCCCTTCCATTGTGTCCCCCCAAACTGCCCCCCCATTGCAGGTGAGGCTGCCCCAGTGCAGAGCAGAGCGGGACAATCCCCTCCCTGGCCTGGTCATGCTGGGCCTGATGCCCCCCAGGGCAGGGATGTCCCTCCTGGCTCCAGGGCACTGCTGCTTCGTGGCCAACTGGCCTCTGACCAGGACCCCCAGGGTCCTTTCTTGGAACTGCCTTCCAGCCTCTCATTCCCAGTCTGTCTGTCCATCCAGCATTCCCCATCCCAGAGACAGAATCCAACACTTCCCCTTGTTGAACCCCTTGTGGTTGGTCATTCCCAGCCCTCTGCCCTGCCCAGGTCTCTGCAGGACCTCCCTGTGAGGTCCCACAGCAGATCCCCAGGGCTGTGACGCTCCAGCACATACAGGACCTCCTGCTGCTGTGAGCTCTGTGGGTTTATCTCTCCCACAGCACCTCTATGGCTTGTGACAAATAAAGCTGGCATGCTGGGCATGCCTAGAAAACACAAATCCAGTGCCTAGTGGGCACATTTTTTGGAGGAAAAATGGATGTGTGTAATAATTTACCTTCTCCCAAATGCATCTCTCGTCCCCTTCCTTCGTGGCTCAGTGGCTCAGAGAGGCCTGAACCAGAGAAGGAAGAGATTAACGTCCTTTCAACCACCCAATAATGGTTCTTAGACTAATTAAAACAAATCAGCAGATCTACTGCACACATCTCAGCAGCTGGTTGTCTTCCTCATATTACCAGGCATTAATCAGCAGAGAATGATTTCTGAATCAGTTACCAGTGAGAAACTGGAGAAGCAAAGTGAAATAACAGCAGCATTAGTAAAGCTGATTTATTCAAAAGATAAATATGTATCTCCCAGCCTTTGAGAAACTAAGCCACCTTCACCCTGAACTGTCAGAACCTCCAGGTGCCAGTGGGGACCTGGTGTACAGGCTGCAGGGCCACTCCTGCAGGGCTTGATGGGGAATTCAACAATGAAACTCAGCTTGTGGTTGAAACAAGGTGGTGACACCTCCTCCGTCTTTTCATGCTTTCAATTGTCCCTCTTCTCAAGGATCTTAAAATCACAGAGTGGTTTAGGTTGGAAGGGACCTTAAAGATCATCCAGTTCCACTCCCTGCCTCGGGCAGGGATGCCACACCCCCTGAAGTCCACGGTGATGGGTGGTGTGATTTATTTGTGCTCAGGTTGTGGGTTCCCTGCCCTCTGGGGAGTCTCAGAGGCAGCTCTCAGAGGGAGGGATGAAGGGAGAGATGCTCCTTCCCCAGGAGGTGATGAAATCTCCCACCCACAGAACTCTCTGGGGTCAAAGCAGTGGCTGCCAGTGGAAATCAAGGTCACCTTGGTGGCAGTGACCCCACAGGATTGCAGGAGCTCTCCCCACATTACAGGGCTCAAGAAGAGGATGGAGGAGCTCATAGATGAATTAAATGGAAATATTTGGCTTCTGAGAATTGTTTGGGTTTTGGTTTTTCTCTTTCAGAATAGAAATGAGTCACAGTATGGTCCAGAAGAGACCAACAGCTCATCAGAGCAGCAGAAACCAAGGAAGAGATCATCATAAAAAAAGTCAGCTGGTGGTTTTCAAGGGAGATGCTGTTCATGATGAGCCTACCAATCTTTCTGGGGCTGAATTTCAAGCCCATATGTAACAAAATCCCTGTCCTCCACCCCTCAACATACTCAGCTTCTTTGAAATCAAACTTACGTGCTCAAAAGTCAGTGGAATTGAGGGTGGGCTCTGCCCTTGGCCAGTATTTACTCTCTGTAGAGTTGCAGATTAACAACATTTTAACAACTTGCCCTTCTTTACTGTAAATGTTTCCTCAGTAAACAGAAGCAATTAATATTGAAGATGATCAATACTGCAGCCAATGCAGGTTTTCTGTTACTGGAATAGGTCTCGTGTTGGCAGTGTGGAGTTTATTGTGCTGTAATTCATCATCCAAACCACACCACAGTCCCCTTTCCTGAGAATCATTTCAATGTAAAATGTAGGATTAGTTTTCCCTGTGACAAGTTTAGGGCTTTACCTTGGTGGAAAGCACAATTTCCCTACTGTGTAGAATTCTAAATACAAAGAAAAACGCAAATGGATTTCATCAGTGTGTGCAAAATTAGAGGGTTTGTGTTACTACAAAGTTTCTTTGTCATCACATGCCGTGGTGTGAAGGTTTTCCCGGGGTTCAGAAGGCACAGAATCGCAGAATGGCAGGAGATGGAGAGAGCAGCAAACCTGAAATAAGCCCCCCTGGCACCAGAAAACATGTTGGTTCCAATTCAGGATCAGCTCCAGGAAAATGAAAATCCATGAAGAAGACACAGAGGGGTGTAATGACACAGTGAAACATTTCTCCACTCCCACATTTCAGGCTCATGGAGAGAGTTCTCTGTCATAAGGCAGGGCTGGGTCCCCAAGGAAAGCTCCTCGGGCACATTCTTCATGGCAGCTTTTGCAATGACCTCTGGATATTTGGTTCTGGGGAATTTCAAGAAATATTGAAAAGTGACAAATTGAGAAGCACCTGATACTCAGTCAGACTTCTTTTGGATTTTGCATTTAATTGAATTTTATCCTGCATTGTCCCAAAGTGTCACTGAGATATGATGTCTCTTTTATAGCTCCTGTGAAGTGTTATCTTCCTGCAACAACAGAACGTTCAAGGAGCCTCCAAGACAGGCTGTGTGGACACATTATTAAAACTCCCTGTGCTTCCTGATCTATGTGTGCTCCTGCAGGAGGGGATGGGAGCACTGGTGCCCCGGCCCAGCCCAGCACCGAGGCTGCTGCCACTCACAGAGGTGTAAAATGAGACAGAAATTCCATTCAACACAAAGGAAATAATCTCAGGGAGAAATGTGACATTTTTGTGTCCTCTGTGTGCCCAGAATGAATAGGTGGGTAACGTGCTCCTGAGGCCTTGCAGCCTTTGTGCTGCACAGGGTTGGAATGATCAGGGAGGAATGAGAATGCTTGGCCATTCTGCTCCTTCTCCCTGTCCAGGGTGGTCTGGGCAGGTTTAACAGTTGCTCATCAGGAGAGGAGCAAAGGGATCCTTTTCTCTTGTGGAAAAGATCTATTCTGTTCCATCCTACTCTGCTTCTATTCCTACTTGGGGCTGATTTTATTCAAAGGCTGTGTCTCCATTACTCTGCTGGGCTTAGTCCTTCTGCCACTGCATAATAGGCACTAGCCAGGAAAAGAAATTGCTTTTTCCTTCCAAGGACACCAGCATAACTTACCAAACAGCCCTGCCACCCTGCCCTGGGACACACCACAGCCCAGGGAGCAGCACCCACTGCTGGTGCCCATCCCAGCAAAGGGGACAGCTCTGGGTGGGGTGCAAAGGGGGCTGAGGGCAGAGTTCATCGGGGGCTGCAGCTCCTCCCAAGGAGCAGGCACTGATCTCTGCTCTGTGGGGACCAGGGACAGCACCCAGGGAACAGCTGGAGCTGTGCCAGGGCACGGTCAGGTTGGACATTAGGAAAAGGCTCTTTCCCCAGAGGGTGGTGGGCACTGAGCAGGCTCCCCAGGGCAGTGGGCACAGCCCCAAGGCTGCCAGAGCAGGGTCAGGAGTTGGAATTGGATTTTATGATCCAGGTGCGTCCCTTCCAGCTCAGGGTATTCCATGATCCTGTTAGAGGAGAGATGCAGAACTGATGAGAAGACTCAGGGAGAGCTCATTGTGGCCTTGCAGCCCTTAGAGGGGCATTTCAGAAAAGAGGGAGGGGAGAGTGACTTTCCACAGGGGCAGAGAGTGACAGCACAAGGAGCAATGGTTTTAAACTAAAGAGGAGAGATTTAGATCAGATGTTAAATCTTTGCCTTTGCCTGTGAGGGTGGGCAGGCCCTGGCACAGGCTGGGCAGAGAAGCTGTGGCTGCCCCATCCCTGGGAGTGTCCAAGGCCAGGTTGGACAGGGCTTGGAGCAACCTGGGACAGTGGAAGATGACCCTGCCCATGGCAGGGGAGGAAAAGATGAGCCTTATGGTCCCTTTGAACCCAAACCATTCTGGGATTCCAAGAAGGCAGGTCTCCAGGGGAAGGTGGGGAGTGCAGTTTAGGGTGCAGTGGTGATGGAAAGCCTGTACAGGGAGCAGCCTCTGCAATTGCTCCTTGGCTGCTGAGGACTGAAATCACAGCCATGTCCCCAGCTGAGCTGCTGCCAAAACATCATTTCCAAAATGGGCCCCTGAGCTTCAGAAGTACAAAACTGCATTGGTTGTTCAGGGGAGTTGTGACAAGAGCTGGCAGGGATCTGAGGACCTGCTGCCAGGGAAGCAGTGGCTGCAACACTCCCCTGACACCAGTCCTGGCAGCTCTGCTGACCCTGGGAACGGGGCAGGGGGTGGCAGGTGAGGGGCCACAGGTAGGCACAGCCCCAGACCTGCCACTCACAGGTCTCACACATGGAGCCAGCACTGGGCACAAAGACAATGTCACTACAGGAGAGACACTGAGGGGCTGGAGCATGTCCAGGGCAGGGAACGGAGCTGGGAAGGGGCTGGAGCAGCAGGAGGGGCTGAGGGAGCTGGGGGGNACAGCTGCCCAAGGAAGTGGTGGAGTCCCCATCCCTGTAGGGGTTTAAAAGCTGTTTGGATGTGGCCCTTGAGCACTTGGGTTGGTGGTGAACATGGTGGCGCTGGGGCTGCAGCTGGACTTCGAGGTCTTTACCAACCATAACCATTCTGTGTTTCTAACTGAGTGTGCAGCCCCATGGTGTGCCTTGGACCCTGCTGGGCCCCACTACAGATGTGTGTTGGACCTCTTTGGGGAGCAGATCTCCAGCACATGGGAGCTGGAGGGCAGTGAAGAAGAGGCCCAGCAATCAACAGTTCTGCCAAAGCAAACTCTTCAGAGAGGACCAACCTGGGGGAATTCATCCCACCTAAAGAACTCCAGTGAGTTCTGGGAGAGCCAAAGAGATGCCTGACCAGTGTTGATGTGCCAGAGCTGGTTTGTGACATTGGAGAGGGACTTTTGACAAGAGCAGAAGTGACAGGACAAGAGGGAATGGCTTCAAACTGACAGAGAGCAGGTGTAGATTAGATCTTAGGAAAAAATCCTTCCCTGTGAGGGTGGGCAGGCCCTGGCACAGGTTGGGCAGAGACGCTGTGGCTGCTCCATCCCTGGGAGTGTCCAAGAGCAGGCTGAATGGGGCTTGGAGCAACCTGGGATAGTGGAAGGTGTCCCTGCCCATCTAAGCAAGGAACAAGATGAGCTTTAAGGTCCCTTCCAACTCTGACTGTTCTGGGATTCTGGGGTTCTATCACACTGCTTTCAAGCTAGTCCAACATACAAAGACACATGCACAGCAGTTGGAAGGGGTGAAATTCCTCTACAGCCTGGTGCCCTGTCCTGTGCCTTCCCTCCTAGCATTATCCTTGCCTGGGCATTGGCCCTGCACATCTCTAGGTCTCAGTGCTGAGAAAGGAGAAGGTGGTGCAGGTTGGGCCACCCCAATCCCCCCTCAGCTCTCCCACTACCCAGTAGGGATCACACAGAGCCAGGATAAGGCAACCTGATCACCTTGAGGTCTCCTCTGCCTGGATTGGGAACTTGCTGTGGTGGGCTGAGGAGAGGAAGAGCTACAGCTCTAACATGTGGCAAAAAATCCAAACTAGAGAAAGCTCTGAATGCAACGACAGAAACTGGGGGCAACAAGGTGGGAAAGGGAGGAGGTGGTGAGATCTATACCTCAGGTGCTGAGGAGAGAGAAGAAGGCCGTGTCCATCTGCAGGAGGTCAAGGTAGACAGGCAGCCCACCTTCCTGCAGTGTCCTGGAACGCCCGAGGAAACATCTCATCCTACAGCAAGGTCTGATGCTGGACTGGTGCTTTGTGGTGCAGCAAAGTGCTGTCCAGGAGCCCCAGCACAGCAGCAGCATCTCTCCAGATGAGTGAAGGTGTCTCCAACATGGGCACCTCCACCCTGCCCAGCACCTGCTCCCTCCTGGAGGCAGCGAGACCATGGGCATGGCCCTGATTGGGCAGTGATGCCCAGCCCAGCACATCCTGCATAGTCTCAGGAGAATCCAACCCCATGGAGCAGTCACAGAGGGGTCACTGCCCATGAGAAGACCCCAGGAAGGTTATCCCAGACACCTCTAGAGCAGACACAGGGGTGAGGTATCCTTGGAGCCAAGTCCCACTGAAGGGCTGCACAATTCAGCACCAAATCCCTCGGCACAGCTGTGGGAAGAACAAGAGCCCAGAGTTCAAGAGCAGGAGCCAGGAATGTCAGTGCTGCTCCAGACCTGTGTCTCCCTCCTTCCCTGAGCTCCATCCACACCCCTTCCACTGTTGCTGTTCATTCCTGCCCTGCCCAGAACAAAGGCAGAGATCAGAAAATGCAGTTTTAGTAACCAGCTCAGTTTCTCTATCAGATAAATAATATTATTATTTCTGAGTGCAGCACTTTCCAAAATATTCTTCCTGTCTCAAACAAAGCCTCAGTTCTCACAGACTGACAGGCTTTTCCCCACTTAAAGCCTTATCACAAAGGATTATCTTCCTGCTCTTTCACCCTATAAACAAATTGTTTTCTTAATTTGTCACAAGCTGGTGTCTGCAATTCTCTTCTCGTTATTCTCTTCCAAGATGATTCTCTGCAGCTCATGGGAAGAATGCTCCAAGTCAGAAATGTATGACTGTTCTTCCCTAAAAAAACAGTTGTTAGATGTTTTTCTGGTTGTTTGAGCTGGGGAAAAAGCTTCTTTCATCAATGAAAAGGCTTATTCAACCTGGACCAAGCACACAAGAGCATTGCCGGCTCAAGAATAATTTTAATTGGTTCCATTTCAAAAATTGGGCTGCACAGCTCTTGAAAGGGTCTTAATTCTTATTAATTTTCCTGATAGCAGACGTGGCCTTCTTTTGATGTGCAAATTTTAAACTATTTCCCTCCCCCGACCCGAGCGAAGATAGAGATCTCTGGGACATGAATATAGAGCAGCACGGGGGGGGNGCCCACCACCCTCTGGGGGAACAACCTTTCCCTGAGATCCAACCTGACCCTGCGCTGGCACAACTCCAGGTCATTCCCTGAGTGCTGTCCCTGGTCCCCACAGAGCAGAGATCAGTGCCTGCCCCTCCTCTGCCCCTGCCCAGGAAGTTGGACCTGCAATGAGGTGTCCCCTCAGTCTCCTCTTCTCCAGCTGAACACACCAAGCACCCTCAGTGCCCTCACACACTTCCCCTCCAGGCCCTTCCCTGTCTTCATTGCCTCCTTTGGACACTCTCCAATGGCTTCATGTCTTTAAAACCAGCAGCTCCTAAACCCCCAAGGTCTGTCTGGCCCATCATGGTTGTGTCATGCCCAGAGGTGTGGGCAAGGCTCCATGGTGGTCACTGCATTCAGCTGGAGCTCTCCATCATCGCTCATTACCCAGAATGGGGTAGAAAATTCCACATTTTCCCCATGGTTTTAATTGATCCCTATTTTGGTCACCACTTAGAATCACATTATCATGGACTGGTTTGGCTTGGGAGCGACCTTGAAGCTCATTCCATCCCACCACCTGCCATGGGCAGGGACACCTCCCACCAGCCCAGGCTGCTCCAAGCCCTGTCCAACCTGGCCTTGGACACTTCCAGGGATGGGGCAGCCACAGCTTCTCTGGGCAACAGTTTCTGGGGCCAAGGTTGCAGAAGTGGTTTTTTCTGGTGAGGTCTCCCCTCATCCTGTCTCAGCAAAGCCCTTCCAGCACAGAGCAGAGCCAAAGCTCTGGTGCAACACACCCCTGCCCTTTCCCTCACTGGTCCCCTGGGATAGAAAAGAACTGAGGATGATGTGTCTGAAGCCACCTTCTCCTCTCCCCCCACCCTTGACTATCTTCACACATGCAGAAGTTCCCCTTCCCAGCCCCACACCAGTCCTCAGATGTGCTGTGTGTGCTCCCATCACCATCACAGGTCTCTCAGGGGCACAGAGACCACCATGGTCTTACCTGTCAAACCCATCTGCAGCAGATCCTTTCCCCAGGAGGGTGAGGAAGGGATCATCCCTCACAGAACCACAGAGTGGTCCAGGCTGGAAGGGACCACACTGGCTCCTCTGGTCCCACCTCCCTGCTCCAGCAGGGTCATCCCAGAGCACATGGCACAGGATTGTGTCCCAAGGGTTGTTTAATGAGACCCCACACCCCCTCTGTGCTCTGTGACCTGGTGCTGTGTGTCCTTGGTGCTGCCTGGAGGAATCTGCAGCAGCTTCCACTGTTCCATGAGCACCAGCACATCTCAAAGGGTGCTGCTTTTCTGAGGTGCCACAAGAAATGGAGTGGATGGTGTTAGGACAGTCAGACACATTAAGGCTGATGGGTCCACACCAATGCAGGCTCACACCAGGATGAGTCCCCTCTTTCTGATCTGGAAGCTCTACATGAAGACATGAGACACACCAGAGCTTGTGTCTGCCCACCTGGATGTAAGGCAGGTCAGCAGAAGAGAGAAACTGCCACAGAATCACAGAATGGTCCAGGTTAGGAGGGACCACCAGTGGGGTCATTTGGTCGAACATCTGGACCTTCAGCAGCAGATTAAGGAGATGTTCAGGCAGGAGAGCAGGCACAACCACAGAGCTGCCCTCAACCCCATGAGGACCTAAAGAGCTTCTGGGAGACACGTCCATGCACAAACCCTTGGGCTGCCTCAGTCTTTCTCTCAGAAAATGGCCACCAGAAACATTTGCCTTTCAGATTTAAACCCTAAAAATACCTCCAGCAGTGTAATTCTAGTTCTGGAATCTGGAAGTTTTGATCACTTCTTTGGAAGAAAGGCCTTCAGCTGCTAAGAAAACAACGGAAGAAAACTCATTTAGAGGCACCAGTCACAAATAAGGGAGTAACTTGTTTGTGGTAGAAACGGAAGGAAAAGAGTGATATGTCACAGATGTCCCTGGAAAGAGTGGGAAAAAAAAAAGGAAGGAAAAAAGCAGCAATGGACAGGTTGGGCCAGGAAGCTGTGGCTGCCCCATCCATGGGAGTGTCCAAGGCCAGGCTGGACAGGGCTTGGAGCAACCTGGGCTGGTGGAAGGTGACCCTGCCCATGGCAGAGGGTGGAATGAAATCAGCTTCAAGGTCCCTTTGAACCCAAACCATTCTGGGATTCTGTGATTCCATGATCTTCCACTCATCACCAATTTGTTTCTCTCTGTTGGTTGAGGCGACTCATGTGCTGCTGGCAATAAAGTGAAATAGCTGTAAAACATTCTGCATGAGAGCTAAACCCCACTGGTTTTCCCTGGATCACAGCCTGCACCTTTATGGACCACAGGCACTCAGCAATAGGACAAGGGGGCACGGGGGGCCCAACCTATGCCAGGGGAAATTGAAGTTGGAGAGCAGAAAAAAATTCATTACAGAGAGAGTGCTCAGGCATTGGAATGGGCTGCCCAGAGAGGGGGTGGATTCCCCATCCCTGGAGGTTTTTCAGCTGAGCTTGGCCGTGGCACTGAGTGCCATGATCTGGTAAAGGGACTGGAGTTGGCCCAAGGGTTGGACTGGATGATCTCGGAGGTCTTTTCCAACCCAATCCATTCTATGATTCTATGATGGGCTCTGCAGTCACTGTACTACACATCTTTTGGTCCTCAGCACCCTCTCACCCCTCTCAGGTTTTCTTTCCTGCAGGGCACAGCCCCCACTTCCCTCCTGGAAATACAACCTTACATTTAGCAAGATTAAAATCCATGGGCACTGTGGCCCCTTTTGTCAGGGAACTCAGAACATTCTGTAAAAACCCTCTTGTCCCTGTGCACCAATTTTGTGTCACCTGCAAAATTCATGGCATGGTTTAATATACGGTTTATATTATGGTGGATTAATGGCTGAGGATCACTGACAAGGATTAAGACCTTCACAGTACTCTCCCAAGAGCTCATACCAACTTTGCAGAAGTTTATGATCTTTTGGGGACATTATATCCCAGCAAACTATTCCAGGGAGGGGACTCAGAGGTATCCAAGGACTATAGATCAAGTCAAGCAGAAAAGAAAGCAATGCACAGTTTGGGAAGAGCTTACCCAGCCTGAGGACGGAAATTGCTTCTGTCACTCACACCCAGTGAGAATGAGGGACTGTCCCAGTTCAGCAGGTGGGACCAGTTTATCCCTGGGTGGGTGTGACCAAAGCTGGGCATTCTAAACCCTCTGGGCCATTGCCCAGCAACTCTTCCCAATGGCCCATTGGCAGCAGCTGCCCAGGGCACAGCTGAGCCCTCAGCCTGGCAGCTGGCTGGGAAAGAAGCCTGGCAGAGGAGCTGGGAGAACGCCCCTGCAGGGACTCCTTGGCACCTCCACACCCACCTGAGGGCTCAGCTCTGCTCAGGGGCCAGCAACCATTCCAAAATCCCCCCTGACTCCCAGAGTCACATCCCGCAGTCTGGAACCCCCTGCCTTGGGGGATCCACTGGGGGCTCCCACCTGCACCTGAGGGGAGAGAATCTTGGGGTTTGGAGACCTCTGGGACCACTCATTGGATCCAGAGGAGGAGCAGAACTTGGACAGGAGGAGCCCACCACTCTCCACCAGACTGTGCCATCATCTGCACCAACAGGTTTGTCCCTTCCTTTTCCTTTGGAGTCGGGGGAACCATGTGGGGCTCAGCACAGGGGCCACCAAACCCCACTGTGTTTGTGCCCCAGGGGGCTGGGTTACACTGCTGGGGTTTGGGGGTTAAACCCAATTTCTCTTCGTGTCATTGTATTTATTCTATTATTGTTATTAAACTGTAACTCTGACTTATAATCTCTCCTGACCTGGGTTTGTTTCTCCTGCTGGTTTACCTTTAATCCAGCACAGGGACCCAAAACGGTAGAGAAGGCATCCTGAGTGAAACTTGGTCCTCACAGAAGTACCCGGAAAGAATGCCACTTTGAGTTTATCCTGTACAGCAAAATGATAAATGGGGAGAGAGGCAATGTGTTGGAAATGGGCCCAACCAAGGCCTCGCAGCAATGGAGTCAACGTGGAGAATTCAAGCTTGACCATAATATGGAATTTATGTATAAAAATAAAGGAGATAATAAATGTGATATGGAAAGAATTAATTTTTTGGTTCAGAAGCTTTGCTGTAGAACAAAACACTATCTCAAAATAAACTTTACCTAATTCCACTCTGGAATCAGCCTCCTCCACTGCACTGACTGGGTGGGCACATCCTTGACTCTGCATTTTGCATGAAGAAAGCAGATCCTGCAATCCCAGGTGGGTGGTGGGAATTCCTCACCCTTCTGCCCACCCCAGGACCCAGCCAGGGGCCCAGGGGCAGAGGGAGGCACAACAGGAGGGTTGCCAGGGAAAGGTCACAGCCGGAGGGACAGTGCTCAGAGGGACCATCCCCATCCCCATTGCTCTCTCCTGCTCCTGGATGCACAGCTGAGATCTGGCTACACACCCACAGAAGGAGAAGGGAGAAGTGTTTCTGACCTCTTTGTCCATCATGTCTGGCAGATCTCCCCCAAAAAGGACATTTCCAGCACACCACACTGGTGACCTGCTGGTGGAAGTGAAAGAGAGCAGCACCTGAGCCAGATGCTTCTGTTGTTAAGGAGCAAACCATCTTCCCACCCTTGCTGGAGGGCATGGCCACCATGACTGCCACCAATATCCTCCTCATCCAGCTCCTGGTGGATTGTCCTCTCTCAACCCAAGGCAAAGAAGCCTCCAAGCATTGCCAGTGCTGCCTGAGGAACCTCTGTATGGATAGAGAAGCTGGAGCCATGGCCATAGGGGACTGGATGTTTCCCCTGGTCCACAGGGACAGCCACAGGCAGTGGCCATGCTGCAGGAGCTGAAGTTGGCCAGAGCAGGTCTTGGCCACACTCATGTTCTTCATTCCTCTGGCTGGAGGAAAAGGAAGGAGGTTTGTGCTTCCCAAGGAGGAAGCAGCCGAATTTCTTGCCAGACCTGGCAACTCTTGGCACTGTAACAAGTGACAGGAAGGAAAACCCATCAGAGGGTCCTTGTGTGTCCCTCACACTTTCCCAGCCTTCCCTTGTTGGTGGGACTTCTTACAGGTAACAAGCAATGGGAGAAGTGGAAATGGTCTCAAGCTGTGCCAGGGGAGGTTTAAATTGGATATTAAGAAAAGTTTCTTCACTGGATGGGTTATAAAACACTGGAACAGACTGGAGTGGAGTCACCTTCCCTGGACATGGTCAAAAGGCTTGTGGATGTGGCTCTTGAGGACATGGACTAGTGGTGAACGTGGTGGAGGTGTTGGGTTGTGGGTTGGGCCTTACAGGTGTGTTCCAGCCTTAATGATTCCGTGATTCTATGACTGGAGGAGATTTCATTGCTCTACATTGTCATGTCATCATCACTCAGATGTGAAAAAACCCCAGGACTTACTTGCTGTGAGTGACCAAGTGTAGGACTTTGCTTGCAGTGGCAAATTTCTGTAGCAGCTTTGGTGTGATGTTTGTGCCAGCTCTTGGGCGTGGATTCCAGCACAAGGACAGGAGGTACAATCACCTTTTCCCAAGTGTCTTTAACCAGGGCTACCAAGGAAGACAAGAGAAGCAGCTCAGCTCCTCCTGATGCCAACTCACCCTGTGCTGGAAGCACAGAAAGGGGAGGAGTGGATTTATCGCAAGAGTTACAGCCCAGGACAAGGCTGTGAGAGCAGCAACTGTTCAGCTATTGATCTCCCTCCAAAAAATGGGGAGTGGGCTCAGCCCAGACCCCAAACAGCTGAAAGGGATTCAGATACAATGGGATGTGCAGCTGGTTCCCACAGGGCAGAGCACAGGCATGGATAGGGAAAGGACTGCAGGAAAAGGGGATGTTTTCACACCAAAGTCATTGATTCCCATCAGCCAAAGCCCCACCTCTTTCCCCAGGAGTGGAGGAGCACGATGATGGTGTGGAAGGTGATTCTGGGCTGGGGAAAACCCAGCTTGGGTTCATCATTTGAGTTTTATTTATCCATTTAAATATAAAACCCACGAAAACTGTAACTCTGGGCCTGTGACTTTGTTGAGGACAGTGGGAAGAAAGGAGGAGAAGCTGCTATTAATAAGCATTTTAAACTTTTTCTGTCTTAACTGCAGAGAGAAGGCTGAAAAATTCAACAGGAAAGCCCTGTTCTCAAATTTAATCAGACACTGGCATATAATTTGCATTAAAGGTAAATATTTTAACCAGTGCACAGAAAGCTCAGTACTCCTGAAGCAGAACTTCCCTGTGTGGACAGCAGGGCCGTGGATCATCTCCCATCAGCTCCCTGCCCAGCCCTCAGTGATGGGAGTGACTGGGACTGCTGGAACCAAAGGGGTTGGGTGGCTCCAGGGGCAGGTCCTCCTGAGGAGCCACAGCAAAGTGCTCCACAGAGGTGTTGGGGGTTTGCAGAGCATAAAGATGTGCCTTTTCAGGAAGCTCAAGGTCATCAACTGTCTGAAGGGCATAAATACACATCAGCATTTTTGAGGAGAGCTACAATTTGTAAAGTCTAAACTAATGACCAGGGAAAGTCTTTTGGTTCATTCACCACCCATGGTCAATGTCTCAGAACACAGTGAGCAACTTCAGGACAGCAAAAAGATGGGAGGGAAAGGCCTGTAACAATCACAAGTTGAGAAAAATGAGCCTTAGAAGCACAAAACCCTGAAATAAATAGCCAGGAATTCTTTCTACCACTTGGTTTCTCCTTCACCACTATGGCCCAGCAGAGAAACCACCCAAAGGCTTTGGCTATTTCTTTGTAATTTCACAAATCCTTGCTTTTTGGGTCACCAAGTCAAGAGGCAACTGGTTTTCAGAAAGCACTGAACCCTCACCCTTGGACTTTAACCCTGTTTGAACTATTAAAGCAGCCAGAGAACCCAGGAACTCGTAACAGCCTTGGCATGAGGCCACATCTAAGGCCTGACTGAGTCTCTGAAACACAAATCTGGCAGAGGAGTGAGNCAACCCAAGGCAAAGAAGCCTCCAAGCATTGCCAGTGCTGCCTGAGGAACCTCTGTATGGATAGAGAAGCTGGAGCCATGGCCATGGGGGACTGGATGTTTCCCCTGGTCCACAGGGACAGCCACAGGCAGTGGCCATGCTGCAGGAGCTGAAGTTGGCCAGAGCAGGTCTTGGCCACACTCATGTTCTTCATTCCTCTGGCTGGAGGAAAAGGAAGGAGGTTTGTGCTTCCCAAGGAGGAAGCAGCTGAATTTCTTGCCAGACCTGGCAACTCTTGGCACTGTAACAAGTGACAGGAAGGAAAACCCATCAGAGGGTCCTTGTGTGTCCCTCACACTTTCCCAGCCTTCCCTTGTTGGTGGGACTTCTTACAGGTAACAAGCAATGGGAGAAGTGGAAATGGTCTCAAGCTGTGCCAGGGGAGGTTTAAATTGGATATTAAGAAAAGTTTCTTCACTGGATGGGTTATAAAACACTGGAACAGACTGGAGTGGAGTCACCTTCCCTGGACATGGTCAAAAGGCTTGTGGATGTGGCTCTTGAGGACATGGACTAGTGGTGAACGTGGTGGAGGTGTTGGGTTGTGGGTTGGGCCTTACAGGTGTGTTCCAGCCTTAATGATTCCGTGATTCTATGACTGGAGGAGATTTCATTGCTCTACATTGTCATGTCATCATCACTCAGATGTGAAAAAACCCCAGGACTTACTTGCTGTGAGTGACCAAGTGTAGGACTTTGCTTGCAGTGGCAAATTTCTGTAGCAGCTTTGGTGTGATGTTTGTACCAGCTCTTGGGCGTGGATTCCAGCACAAGGACAGGAGGTACAATCACCTTTTCCCAAGTGTCTTTAACCAGGGCTACCAAGGAAGACAAGAGAAGCAGCTCAGCTCCTCCTGATGCCAACTCACCCTGTGCTGGAAGCACAGAAAGGGGAGGAGTGGATTTATCGCAAGAGTTACAGCCCAGGACAAGGCTGTGAGAGCAGCAACTGTTCAGCTATTGATCTCCCTCCAAAAAATGGGGAGTGGGCTCAGCCCAGACCCCAAACAGCTGAAAGGGATTCAGATACAATGGGATGTGCAGCTGGTTCCCACAGGGCAGAGCACAGGCATGGATAGGGAAAGGACTGCAGGAAAAGGGGATGTTTTCACACCAAAGTCATTGATTCCCATCAGCCAAAGCCCCACCTCTTTCCCCAGGAGTGGAGGAGCACGATGATGGTGTGGAAGGTGATTCTGGGCTGGGGAAAACCCAGCTTGGGTTCATCATTTGAGTTTTATTTATCCATTTAAATATAAAACCCATGAAAACTGTAACTCTGGGCCTGTGACTTTGTTGAGGACAGTGGGAAGAAAGGAGGAGAAGCTGCTATTAATAAGCATTTTAAACTTTTTCTGTCTTAACTGCAGAGAGAAGGCTGAAAAATTCAACAGGAAAGCCCTGTTCTCAAATTTAATCAGACACTGGCATATAATTTGCATTAAAGGTAAATATTTTAACCAGTGCACAGAAAGCTCAGTACTCCTGAAGCAGAACTTCCCTGTGTGGACAGCAGGGCCGTGGATCATCTCCCATCAGCTCCCTGCCCAGCCCTCAGTGATGGGAGTGACTGGGACTGCTGGAACCAAAGGGGTTGGGTGGCTCCAGGGGCAGGTCCTCCTGAGGAGCCACAGCAAAGTGCTCCACAGAGGTGTTGGGGGTTTGCAGAGCATAAAGATGTGCCTTTTCAGGAAGCTCAAGGTCATCAACTGTCTGAAGGGCATAAATACACATCAGCATTTTTGAGGAGAGCTACAATTTGTAAAGTCTAAACTAATGACCAGGGAAAGTCTTTTGGTTCATTCACCACCCATGGTCAATGTCTCAGAACACAGTGAGCAACTTCAGGACAGCAAAAAGATGGGAGGGAAAGGCCTGTAATAACCCCAAGTTGAGAAAAATGAGCCTTAGAAGCACAAAACCCTGAAATAAATAGCCAGGAATTCTTTCTACCACTTGGTTTCTCCTTCACCACTATGGCCCAGCAGAGAAACCACCCAAAGGCTTTGGCTATTTCTTTGTAATTTCACAAATCCTTGCTTTTTGGGTCACCAAGTCAAGAGGCAACTGGTTTTCAGAAAGCACTGAACCCTCACCCTTGGACTTTAACCCTGTTTGAACTATTAAAACAGCCAGAGAACCCAGGAACTCGTAACAGCCTTGGCATGAGGCCACATCTAAGGCCTGACTGAGTCTCTGAAACACAAATCTGGCAGAGGAGTGAGAGTGGGAAAGAAAAATGAGGTTTATTACTGGAGCCAGGCCATGTTAGAAGAATTTTACACAGAGCCTACAATGGAATTGTGGCTCATTTTCATTTTTCTTCTGGATATTTGCTTGAAGAAACCATTTGTCAAGTCCCCTTGTGCCAGCACCCAGGGGTGCAAAGGGGCACGTCCCCAACTGGCTGCTGGAGCATCCCATGGCAATGGGGACAATTGTTCAGGCACAGCCATGAAAATGCCACCAACAGCCTCAATGTTTGATGAGTTTGTTCTCTTTTGCAGCTTTTCTGTTTCAATGACACACATTTGAACCAGCACACAGTGGGATCCCTGGATTTCCCAGGCAGCCACTGTGCAAACAGCACTGTGGCTAATGGAGCGTGGCCATCCCTGGGAGCTCAGCACTCTGTGGCCACCACAGCCCGGGGGCAGGAAGCACGTGGGCACTCTGGGTCTCCAAGGCATGTGGCTGCCCCATTTCTGGAAGTGTCCAAGGCCAGGTTGGACAGGGCTTGGAGCAGCCTGGGCTGGTGGGAGGTGTCCCTGCCCATGGCAGGGGGTGGGATGAGATGGGCTTTAAAGTCCCTTCCAACCCAAACCATCCTGTGGGTCTGTGATTCTATGACTCCAGGTCTTGGGCTGAGGTAGAGAAGGGGACATCCACACTGTGTTGTTTTCCTATAGATATTTGGCTTTCCTATAGGGTTTGGGAGCTGCAACATCCGGGGGTGCCCTGCTCAGGCACAGAATCACAGAATCACAGGATATGCTGAGCTGGGAGGGACCCACAAGGATCAGCGAGTCAACCCTCAGCCTTGCACAGGCCCATCCCCAAGAGTCACNCCTTCCCCATCTCTGTTGCCTCCTTTGGACACTCTGCAATGGCTCAATCTCTTCCTTCCATTGTGGTGCCAACACTGCCCCAATATTGCAGTGAGGTCACCCCAGTGAGCACAGCCCAGTGAGAGCAGGAGCTGAAGGGGCCCTGGGACCTCGTGGGGGATAAATAAAATTCCACCACCAAATTCATTTCCTCCATCTGCAGGAGGAAAACACTTGTGTGCTCCTGACACCTGTGTGCCCCTCCAGGGGATTCTCCCAGAGAAAAAGAAGGATTCGTTTAGAGAAAAAACCACCAAGAGAAAACAAACAGACTGGGCTTAGATTTGACTTGAAAGTGATCCTGGAGGCTGAAGGGCTTGATGCTCCTGTACAGGAACAGTAGGGTTTGACAGCTGCTTGACTAATGGTGGTGCCAGGCAGTGCTGCACCCAGCAGGGTGGCACAGCTCACATGCTTCACCCAGCCCAGAAGGTTTAACAAGGATATTTTGGGTAACACAGATGCAGATTCCATCTCTTAAATCTTTAAGGCTTATCAAAGGGTTGGGTATTTTTCCCCCCTCTTCAGCCCTGTATATTCTTAACCACAGAGATCTTCTTATGTATAATAAACACAAAAATGCTTCTCTTTCCAGCTTTGCTGCTAAAGCCAAGATGATTATAAAGCTAAATCCTCAGCATATGGCCTGGGAACTGCTCCTGCAAACTTCTCCCTGGGCCTTGCACTGAAGGGCAAATTAACCCTTGGTAGGCAAACAGGGATGGCGCCAGAGGAAGGAACCAGCTGAGCATAAGGAGCAGCACAGGGTGGTGGGACCCAAACCCACGTGGGACTGATGGCATTTGTCCTGCACAGGTTGACAGGAAGGAATCACCTCATGGAGCAGTTCCCCAGCACAGGATGGTGAGTTGCAGGGAGGGGACAGAGGGACAGAGACAGGGGAAAGGTGTAGGTAATGTGAGCACCTGCATCACCCAGAAAACTGTGTCCTGCCTCCCTGAAAGCTGGTGCAGCCCAGAGCCATGCAAGGCTGGAGCTCTGCTCTCTGGGCTGCTGGGATGGCACTCAGCTCAGGATGCTCCTGGGATTTTAAAGAGTCTGGGAAGGGATGTGGAATTAGGACTGTCCAAGGAGAAGTGAGGTGTTGCTGATGAGTAAAGGAGAAGCCTGTGCACAGGCACCATCCCACCAAACAGGGAGCTGAGCTCGTCTGAGCCCCAGTCAGGTGTGCCCAGGGTCATCCCAAGGGGCTTGAAGATGATCCTTACTAGTGCCAGCTTCCAAAATCAGACCCTCCCAAACAAATCAGTGGCTCAGCTGCCTCCTCCACCCATGGAGATGAACAGAAGGGAAACCTCAGCCAGTGGCTCCACCCAAAGTGGTTGGTGTCCCGGGGGGTCACCAGCTCTGCCACGGGAGAAGCGTGAGGCACCACAGTGCCCAACACACCCCGAGGGGTCACACACAGCTGCAGATCTGGGGGGTGTTTGCCACAAAATGCAGTTGCAGGAAGGGCCCAGGCAAGCTGAGCTGCAGTTCTCAGAGACATCCTTCAGTGAGGTGGGAGAACAGCCCCACTATGTGGCTCCACGAGACCAAGTGCATCTCACACTCAGTGCAGGAGCACCAACAGGGCACTGCCAGCCTTGGCAGAGAGCAAGGGGCAGGTTCAGGGCATCATTCAGAACTGAGGCTAAAAGGCTGGAGGAAGGCAGGGCAGGTGCAGGGGAAACTCTGAGACATCTGTGGTTTTCTTTTGTGTATTTCTGCTTGAATACAAAGATTTTGTTTTCCGTATTATTTCAATCCATGGGTGGTTTCATCCCTCCCTTAGTGCTGTGCATCTCCCCACAGCCCCTGAGCCCTGAGGTGTGACACAGCACAGCAGAGAGGATGTGAACAGGGAGCAATCCTTGTCCTGAGTGCGTGAGACCCACAGCACGACGTCTGCCAGCCTCAGGCTGCCCTCACATCGCTGCCCACCCTCGTGGGCAAGCTGCATTCCACGTTATCAGGTGCTTGGAGTATCTCAAAACCAAGGGGTTCTGGAGAACTGCTGTCTTTGAGGAGATGGAGGAAGTGCTGAGATACCTGGAAATCAATTCTCTGACTCTGGGAGAAGTTTCAGTGAGATATTTTACAGGTAATTCATCATTGGTAAAGAAACATCCAGTTCAATGGTTTAAAGGAGCCATTAATATCTCTGTGGGGGGGAAAAAAAAGCACCTTGAGGATGGAAACTCTCAGGCATCCACTTTCTAAAGGGTGACAGAGTGCACAGCCCAAACTCAGTTCCTTTTCTCTCTTGCAATATTAGGGAGTGGATTAAGTCTCAGACATTCCTGATGGCATCACCAGCACTGCCCCAGCCTTCCTCCTCCCCAGAGCCAAGAGCTCAGCATCCATCTCCTCTGATCCCCAGTGAGACACCCCATTCTGCAGCAAATGCCAACTCAAATGTTATAAAGGGTCTGTGATACCCCATCAGGCACCACATAAAGCAGCACTGGAGTGTCCCATGAAGGATGACCTGAGCCAGAACACATCCTGTGGCCATCACTCTCTTCTGTTGTGATTTAGTGGTTCAGCACTCCTCTGTAAAAACCGACTACATTAACAATGAAATCAGCTTGAGCCCAAACAGGAGGGAAACAGGACAGAGGACAACCCTGCAGATTGGTTTGGGAAGAGGAATGGGAGCCCCAAAGCCATAAAATCTCGAGGCAAGGAGAGGCAGACAGTGCACAGCTCTTGGGCAGGAAGAGCAAAAGGAGGCCTGTAAATCACAGGAATGTAATCACTGAGCAAATCTGGAGGCAGAGCATGTCAGTGACTCCCTGTGACAAGCAGAGTCCAAACTCACTGAAAGTGGAGGGAGATCATTTGGAAAGAAGCATCTCAAATGTCAAACAGGTCCACACGTGATGTGCTGCCTCTTTGGAAACCTTTAGGAAATTGTAAATTGCCTGATGGATGGACAGTGCAGTTGGAGGGCTCTATAAATCCATGGTTTGGCCATGCCTTGGATTCTGCATCCAGTTGTCATCTCCTCACCTCAGACACCTCTGGAACAAGGTGATCCTTAAGGTGTGTCCCAACCCAAGCCATGTCATGATACACCAGAGCCAGGAAAATATCAGAAAGAGATAAGAAGATGATCAAAGGTCTGGAATGGTCCAGGAAAACTGAAGGACAATATTCTTCAGCAGAGAAAAAAGATTGATGTAACAAAGCTATGGGAAAAGTCAACAAAATCACGAGAGCTCTGAGAGGATGTGAAGGGCTCAGCTTTTCATTTCTCTTCCTGCAGAAGGAGAACATTAAATTAGCGGGAATCAAGCTCAAAGAAAACAAAAAAGAGCTTATTGCTCATGCAACAAGTCATAGATTTGCTGCCTCCTTGCCTAGGAGAACTGCAGGTGCTGAAACCTTGCATAGGCTCAAGGTAAAAGTGAGGAAGGCTCTGGGGGAGAGATTCACTGGAAAAGGCTCTGGGGGAAAGATGAACACCCCAACAGGCCTCAGAAATCTTCAAGATGTTGCTGAAGCAAGAATATGATCTCATGAAAGCCTTGTAGATCACCTGAGATCATAAGAGAAGGTCCTCATGGATCAATGTCTAAAATGTCTAAAAAAGAAATGCCTAAAATGCCTACAAAAATGTTTAAAATGTCTAGAAAAATGTCTAAAATGTCTAAAAAATGTCTAAAATGGCTAGAAAATGTTTAAAATGTCTAGAAGAATGTTTAAAATGTCTAGAAAACTGTCTGAAATGCTTAGAAAATTATCTAAAAAGCAGGAAGCAAAGGTCTGGAGTAAGTGCTTGGTTCCTGGGGAGTGTGCTGGTTTAAAGATAAACTGGCAGGAGAAATGAGCCCAGTTCAGGAGAGATTCTAAGTCAGAGTTACAATTTAATAAAAATATTACAGTGAATGCAATGGCACAAAAGGAAATTGGGTTTAACCCCCAAACCCAGCAGTGGAACCCAGCCCCCTGGGGCACAAACACAGGGGGGTTTGGTGGCCCCTGTGCTGAGCCCCACGTGGTTCCCCCGAGTCCAAAGGAAAAGGAAGGGACAAACCTGTTGGTGCAGATGATGTCACAGTCTGATGGAGAGTGGTGGGCTCCTCCTGGCCAGGTTCTGATCCTCCTCTNTCCAGGAGGTGGCTTTTTGAAGGGATCTCTGCTGAAGGCAGGACACTTCTCCACGCTGTGTGAAGGAGATGGAAGGCACCATGAGCTGCTTTGCAGACTGAGCTGCTGGAGGCAGTGAGGGCAGGGCTGGCTGCAGAGAGCTCCAGGAGCAGCTCGGAATATTGAGTGAGTGGGTGACCAAATGGCAGCTGAAATCCAATCCAGATAAATGTAAAGTGATGCACATGGGAAAAACAAACCCTAACTCCAAATATACCATAATGGGCCCTGAGAAATTGCCACTCAGGAACAGGAGCCGCAGTTATAATGTGCATTTCTGGGAAAATGGCAGAGCTGCTCTTTGCAGCAGTCAGAAAAATAAGAAAATTGAATGTTGGCGACAGACAGAGAATGAAAAGGAAACTATCCTGGTAAAACACTGCAGTTCACCTGCAAGGAGTGAATCCTGGTCTTCCCTGTCCCCATCACTTCCAAGGGCACAGGGCAAAGCCAGGGTATTTACTGAGAAGGGGAAGGAAAAACAGATGTTATTGAATTGAGAGCTATTAAAGAGGGTCAAAGGGAGTCCCCAAGGATTGAAGTCAAAAAGTCTCATCTCTACAGGCTGGTGCTGCTCTCAGAGGCTTCCCTGAGCACTGACCACTGTGCTTATTGCAGTTCCAGGTGGGCAGACCCAGGGCAGGACACTGCTGGGATGAGGCACCTGCCCAGCCTGTGGGCTGGAGGTGTGCAGAGATCAGGGATGCACAAGCACCAACACGTGGATCCAGGTGGCCAGAAGAGCCCATTCCAGGCTTTGTCCTCTCTCCTATGCTTTGCCCTGGTGGCTCTTGGCTCCATCTTTTGCTGAGGAGGTTCCAGCTGTGTTGCTCACAGGCACTGACTAAGAATTGTGTCTCCTGTGCACACATGGGATGGCTGATCTCAGTTTTCATCTTTGCTTATATCTCATTTGTGGGCTCAGACTGCAGCTTGGGGTTTTCAAACATTATGAAGGTCAAGCCTCGTGGAGTTCATCACTGGGAAAGTTGGCCTCTTACTCCTCCCCCTTCTTTCCTCATCTTCAACCTGATGCACCTCTGGCAGGACCTTTCTTCTCGTGTCGCTGTGACTTTGGGATCCTTCAAGATTTCACAGGATCACAGAATTGTTTGGATTGGAAGAGACCTTAAAGCTCATCCAGTGCCACCCCCTGCCAGGGGCAGGAACACCTTCCACCAGCCCAGGTTGCTCCAAGCCCTGTCCAACCTGGCCTTGGACACTTCCAGGGATGGGGCAGACACAGCTTCTCTGCCCAACCTGTGCCAGGGCCTGCCCACCCTCACAGCCAAGAATTTCTCCCTCATATCTAAACTAAATTTGCCCTCCTTCAGCTTAAAGCCATTCCCTATGGTCCTGTAACTGCATGTCCTTGTAAAAAGGTGTCACTGAAGTTGTTTCTTACAGGTCCTTTGATTACAGAATTGTTAAAAATCTTCAGTCAAGTCAATTATGTCACCTGGGCTTGTTGATCCCCCACCCTTGCCTACTCCTTCAGAGTCTCCTGGGAGGGAGTCCCTACTAAGGCAGGGACTCCATTCACAAAAGCCAGGTTGACTTTTCCCATGAATGTGTCTCACTTCCATGCTCCCCAGTTCCCCTCCGTAGTGCAGTTCTACCTCGTTGGGACATCACTTTTAATAATCTGCTCTTCCAGGATCTGCTCAGAGGCAGTTTTTCAAATCAAGGTCTCACTGCTTTCTTTGCCTCTGATGGGGAGAAAATTTGAAGTGAGATGTTTCACAGTAGAGTTAATGCTGTTAATAGTTTGGCTATTTCATCCTTGAATTCCTTTAGAGCTCTGCAATGAGAACCATCCGGCACCACCCGAGTGTTACAGTTTATTCTGTGGAGCTGTTTTATGACTTCATCTACTGAAACATCACTTGGAGACACATTTTCTGGCTTGTCCCCTGTTAAGGTTTCCAGAGTGAGGGCTCCTGTAAATTCTCAGGCATTGACAGGAAACCTTTGCTTGGCTTCTCTGCTGCAGGTTGAGCCTCCTCAGTCAGAGCTTTGCATCTTGATAATTTGGGCTTCCTGCTCTGAAGTGTTGGAGAAAGAAAATACAACTGGTAGGTAACACCTGAGCTACCAGTGGGTGCTGGAGGGATGAGACTGGCCCAGTGGCTGGTGTGGATGATGATTTTGGGAAGCTGTCTCACCCCACAGACAGCAAACCTCACATCTGGCTCAGGATCCCCAGGACAGTGGTCACTACACCAAGCCTGTCTGAGTTCAAGAAGCATTTGGGCAATGCCCTTGGGCACAGGGGAGACACTTGGGGTGTCCTGTGAAGTGCCAGGAGTTGGAGTCAATGATTCTGATGGCTCACTTCCAACCCAGCAGATTCTATGATTCCATAATTCCGTGATTCCAGGGTTCTATGATCTTTGGAAAGACAAAAGCAAACGTGCTTGGCCGAAGCTGCTGGACCACCTTTCAGTTCCCATATGCTGACTGCTCTGGGGTGCTGCTCTCAGGGGTGTCCCCTGCCTTCCTGGGGCAGCTCTGCTCCTTAGAGAGGACCAGGGACTTCTAGTGACAAAGACCATCCCCGAGGGGTTAACACGGACCCGGCAGGGTATGGAAACCGAATCCTTGTGTAGGTGCAACATGTGAGCAACTTTTCCATGGGCAGTGAAAGGACAAGGGGGGGATGATTTTCAACCAAAAGAGGAGAGATTTGGATTAGATGTTAAGGAGAAATTCTCCCCTGTGAGGGTGGGCAGGCCCTGGCACAGGTCGGGCAGAGAAGCTGTGGCTGCCCCATCCCTGGAAGTGTCCAAGGCCAGGTTGGATGGGGTTTGGAGCAACCTGGGGCAGTGGGAGGTGTCCCTGCCCATGGCAGAGGTAGAACAGGCTTTAGGATTCCCTTGAACCCAAACCATTGTGGAATTTTGTGATCCCTGCCACGGACAGGGACACCTTCCCATAGCCCAGGTTGCTCCAAACCCCATCCAGCCTGGCCTTGAACCCTTCCAGGGATGGGGCACTCACAGCTTCAGCTTCACTCACATCACCTTTCCCTCCACCAGGCAACTCCATATTCTCCCTCCGTCCTCTTCTTCAAGAGCCTCAGTCCTGCTCCCCAAATTCCCTCCAAGTGGCCCAAGGCTCACATTTCTCCCCCCTCCTTTCACAGCCCCGAGCTGCTGCCTGTCTCCAACAGCTCTAATTCAATTACAGCCTCTTCAAGTGTTTCACTCAGGCTTTGGCTGTTGGGTGGAATTTGTATCCAGCAAAAACTGGATTTGCTTCGCTATTATAGGCACTTCCTACCTGGGAGAGTGAGTTCCACTACATTAATATTCTGGTCACTGTGTCACCACATACTAAAGGTGCCACTGCTTTTTTAATGCTTCCCTCCCCCTGCTCTGGAGGACAAAGCAGCTCCAGTTTCTCCTTGGGCTGTGCTCTGTGCCAGCAAACCCTGAGTGTCAGTGATGATTACGATTCACAACTGGAATATTTAATGCAGGATTTTTCCAGCCCCATTTTGTCCCTTGGATGCCAGTCCAGGTGCACAGGACCAGCAGTGTCCTGCACTGCTGGAAGGGGGTGGTGCTGCCTCAGAGAAACACCTTCCACCTGCTGAATGAGGACCAGAGAAGGTTTCACAGAGTCACAGAATCACAGAGTATGCTGAGCTGGAAGGGACCCACAAGGAGCATCGAGTCCAACCCCTGTCCCTGCACAGGATCATCCCCAAGAGTCACACCCTGTGCCCCAGAGCATCATCCAAACACTCCTGGAGTTCTGGCAGCCTTGGGGCTGTGCCCACTGCCCTGGGGAGCCTGGTCAGATCCCTCTCCCTGCTACTGACTTTCAAACAGCCTCTGTCCAGGCAGGAGTGGTCAGGGAGGGCAGGGTGCCAACAAGGAGATAAGATGAACATGAAGGAGTGGAACATGTTCTGTCCTAAAACTCTGTTGGCTCCAGCGAGGTTGGACACATAAGTCATCTGGTTTATAGAAGGTATTTTCCTTCATGTTGCTTTTGCTGTGTGGGTATAACCCATGTTGAGCTGCAGTGGGGTAGAGGATGCACTTTCAGACAGATCTGCTCTGCCCAAGACCACCTGAGGGGTTGGGCAAAGCTGATCAGCTTGCAAGTGGTGAATTGCTGTGCTGATTGTGACTGCACAGAGAGACCGTGGAGAAAGAGGGAAACACCAGTGAAGAGGAGTAGCTGTTCCTCATCCCTCTTTGGGGGGTTAAAAATATACATAAATACATATATCCAGTGGCTGGGCACTGAACAGACTCCCCAGGGCAGTGGGCACGGCCTCAAGGCTGCCAGAACTCAAGAAGGGTTTGGACAACACTCTGAGGGACAGGGTGGGATTGTTGGGGTGTCTGTGCAGGGCCAGGGTTTGGACTGGATGGTCCTCGTGGGTCCCTTCCAGCTCAGGATATTCCAGAATTGTATGACATATTTTCAGGTCATAAGTCTTGGCTTTCAGGTGCTGGATTCAAGATTTGGATCTTAGAGATGGCATGTGGGAGGGTTCTGTGGGCTTTGAACCCTGGCCAAGTGTCATTTCCCCATGTCACATCTTCACAGAATATGGAGGTCCCTGAGCTCTCCACCATCAGGTGGTGATGAAACCCCAAAGGCTGTGCTTTGGAAACAGCCACATTCCAAGGGAAAGAAAGGCTGGAACACTGAGATTCACTCAGCTGTGGCTTTGCATCCAGTGTACAGTCAGCTCACAGAATCACAGCAAATTCTGAGCTGGAAGGGACCCACAAGAGTCATTGAGTCCAACTCTGGTGTGAATGGCCCACACAGGGATCAAACCCACAACCACCTTGGTGTTACTGCACCACTCTCTAAGCAGCTGAGGAAGACACTGAGTGTTATCCTCACTTCCCTTTGGAATATCATAACAAAATAATACTGTTGGCCCAATTTTCAAGAAGGGTAAGAAGGAAGACTCAGGTAATTGCAGGTCATTCAGTCTCACCTCAGTTCTCCCAGAAGGTTCATCCCTCCCTGATAACCCCAATCTTGATGTGTCCACCTCAGGCAGAGCCCACCTGCATCCAGATCACAGACTACAGACCACTGGCTCACGGACCTGCTGCTGCTCTGCATCCTGTTGCTTTTGCAGGAAGAAAACCCTCCAAGTGCAAGGGAAAGAGGAGCTGCTGCCGGTGTTTTGTGCCTTTGCCGTTCTTGGAGCGCCCCGGGCTGAGCGCCGGCACAGCGTGCACAGACCAAACGTGCCATCTAGTGGGTGAGAGCTGCAGAGCTGGGTCTGTTCACTCCAGCACTCATCAGGGTGGGATTCATCGCTAGTGGGGGTCATCTGAGAGGAACAGCTCCCACTTAACCTCTGGGATGAGCACAGGACCCTCCCACAAGGGCTGATGCCACCGCTCTCCATCTGCTCATGGCAAAGAGACTGTGCCCAGTTTTACTCCCAAACTCGCTTTGAGCCCACTAATACCAGGTAAGATGGGTCCTGTGTGCCCAGCCAGGGGCAGGAAGAGGCCACAGGATGCTGTCCTGGGGATCTCCTGTCTCTCTGTGACTTTCCTCTGGGCTCTGCAGCTGCAGCTCCAGTGTGGGCTCAGCGGCTGGGGAGATGTTCCTACCTCTTGACTGATTGCCAGATTTTACACAGCTCTAATTAAAATTAGAAGTCTGCATATTTCAAACATCCATTATGTGCATTCCCTGCAGGAAATTGGATTTTAAAAAAATAAATAAAAAACCCACCACCAAAGAAACAAGCCATTCTCTTCTGGCACCTCCCACAAATGAGCAGAACACCTGCAGCCTTTTGGTGGGGCCTCTCCATGGAACCCCCACCAGTGTGCTCAGACTGCAATGCCATGGAGTAGAGACAGATCCACAGCTCTGGCTCCTGTTGGCTATCCCAAATTTTCACAGATGCAAAAATTTGCTGGCTTTTGGTCCAGCATCAGAAATTCACCATAAATCCCAGAAACATGGAATGAGTTGGGTTGGGAGGAACTTTAAAGCTCATCCAGTCCCACCCCCTGCCATGGGCAGGGACACCTCCCACCAGCCCAGCTTGCTCCAAGCCCCAGCCAACCTGGCCTTGGACACTCCCAGGGATGGGGCAGCCACAGCTTCTCTGCCCAACCTGTGCCAGGGCCTGCCCACCCTCACAGCCAACAATTCCTTACCCATATCCCATCTATCCCTGCCCTCTGGCAGTGGGAAGCCATTCCCCTTGTCCTGTCCCTCCATCCCTTGTCCCCTGTCCCTCTCCAGCTCTCCTGGAGCCCCTTTAGGCCCTGGAAGGGGCTCTCAGGTGTCCCTGGAGCCTTCTCTTCTCCAGGTGAGCCCCCCCAGCTCTCCCAGCCTGGCCCCAGAGCAGAGGGGCTCCAGCCCTGGAGCATCTCTGGGGCCTCCTCTGGACTCTCTCCAGCAGCTCCATGTCCTTCCTATGAAGGCTAAAAGCACCCTCTGAGCTCAGCAAGGGGCTCAGGCTCAATGTCCCTCCTGGCTCCAGGTCCTATGGAATAACCACACTGAGTTCCAGCTGCAGAACTGCCACAGGACCAGGACAAAGCAGGGTTCTATCACCCAAGGAGCTGTGTAGAGTCTCTCTCCCAGCAATGCTGACACAAAATCAGACTTACTGAGTGCAAAGAAGTTCTCACCTGCAAACTGAGGGCTGTTTGCACTCCATAAAATGTAACAGCAGCTTTGAAGTGCGATGCAGAGTGGAATGGAAAATCCTTGTTGCACCACGAGCATGAAATATGTTGGGTGTCAGAGTATTGGTGGCTTTCACCTATTGTAAAAACAACTCTTGAAAATCATTTAAACATTTCTATTCAAGCTGCTGAAAGAATAATGTGCTGGAATATCAAGCTGTGAGTCTCTTCATTTGGTGGCAACCATTGTTCTCATTCTCTTGAGCCCCTAAAAAGCTTTTATGCCCAAGAACCTTCTGTTTGACAGACATGAAGCTATTAAATGGGAACCTCTTTGGAGCAGGACTGAGAGAAACCAGAGCTGGAACAGAATAAAGAGCCAGGCAGGAAGGGCTTGGCAGAGGGGAGGGTTCTTGGTGCCCTCCTGGGCATGGAGCCTTGGGAGACCCTGGGGCCTTTGCTGCCCAAACCAGGGCCCCACACATGTGGGTTTTAATGGGCTGTTCCATCTCTCTCTCCCTTCCACGGGAAGGAATTCAGAATCCATGGCTGGTTTGTGGTGGTGGGATCACCACCCATCCCTCAGTTTCCCCATCCCAAGCCCCTGAGCTGGTTTGGAATGAGGGTCTTGGCTCCTGGGGCTGATCCTGCACATCAGGAACAAGGGGAACACTTCATGCTACTCAAGGGGTTATTTTTTTCTTTTCTTATTTATTTATTCTTATTTATTTCCCATTTTCTTATTCTTCTTTTTTTCCTCTCCAGTGTTTGGTCATTTTTTTTTCCCTCTAAGGACCAAATTGTCATAAACTTAATTTTATTGTTTGGTTTTTTGTTTGGTTTGTCCCACAGGAGGAGGTTTGGGCAGTTTGAACCATCTCACCCAGCAGTGGGGAAAATGAAGTTTTTTTCCTGCATTTTTCTGAATTTCCTTCTCCTCAGCAAGGCCAAGGTGGCACCTCTTGGTTTCTTTGTTTCTTCTCCCTTTACTGCCAGTTCTCTTTTTTGATCAAAACATAAAATGTTTGCTTCTATTCAACATTTTTTTTCCTTTGGATCTCCTTGGTTTTTTCATACTTAATGAAAAAAACCTCATTTCTGTTTCTTATTTTATTCCTTGTTTTTTCCCAAAAGATCAGTTTCTATGAAATTGTGGGTTCTTATTAATACCACAATTTTTCCAGTTGATTCTCCAATTATTTTCCTCACCTTTTTCATACTTTCTCACTTTTTCAATGGACTATGGGAAACTTTTTTCCCCAGATTTTAACTCTTTTTTACTTTATTTTTCCCTTGGGACAAAATGGGGGGATTTTTCCTGTATTTCTTCACCCTAGGATGGCAAACAGGGCATTTTCCCTGCACTGCTGCTCCCTGTGTGTCCAATTCCTTAAGCCCAGCAGGGCAGCAACACCTTTTATCTCATTTCTTAGCATTTTCCACCTGATGGACAAAACAGTGGCAAATATTGCCTCTCATTTCTCTCATTTCTTTCCCATCATTTTCCATCTCTTTTTTTCATGTGATTCCTCCAGTGAAGCAACCTGGAAGTGGTTTCCTCTCACTCTTATTTTCCTTTATCCCTTTAATTTTCCACCCAGTTTCTCACCTCACCCAGGTGGAAATAGGTTTGTTTTGCTCCCACTTGGTTGGATGGTTTGGCTTCGCTTTTTCCCCTCCCTTTTATTCTCTTTTCACGAGGAATGAAGGAACATTCCTGGTGGGAGGAAACCCCCAGTAGCACTGGGTCCCTTCCCTGAGTCTCCTGCCAGGACAGCCCCTGCCCAGCACGGAGGGGGCCCTTGGCCAGAGGCCCTTTTTGAACCCCCACTGGCTGAAAGCACCAGGACATGTGAGAAAACACAGGAAATGCTCCAGGCAGGTGTGGGGGAGACCCATGAGCATTCCAGGTGGGATAGGAAAGGAAAAGAGAGAGGAAAGGAGAAAGGAAGAGAGTGGGCAGGGAATAGGAAGGGGAAGGGAAGGTTGGGGAAGGGAAGGTTGGGGAAGAGAAGGTTTNCTATTCAGTATTTGCAACATTTGATAAGGTGAGTTTGAGGGGCCTTTCCCTCCCTGGCAAGGATGGGAGTTGCAGCCCATGGCCAAACGTTACTGATAACTCAACATTTTCCAGAAAAACAGGCCAGAAATCAGGAGAAAGAATAAAAGAGCTCTGAACATTCACCCTTTCCCAGATCCCTGAGGAACAAGCTGGGCAGGGTCTGCCAGGAAACCTCTGGCTCTTCAGGGCTGTGGGGAACCTCCGACAGCAGCACTGGGATGTCTCTGTCCCTCATCACCTGCAGCTTCCCAGGGATGATGTGACCTGGTCAGCAAATTCCCTTCAGTTTCATCAGCTTTTCCTAAATGGTGTGAAAATGAATGTCTGAATGAGAACATTCACTGCTGTAGGACCATAATTCTGCAGGAATTGGAGTTCACAGGCACCAGGAGCAGGAAAGCTCATTGGCTGGTGCTTTCCAATTTAATTGCCATAAATCAAACATGTTCAGTTAATTGCTGTCACTTCCTCGGGGATGGTGGAAATCATTAGGAAAACACCTTTGGTTAATTGCCAGTACCTAAAAAGGATGGGAAACCTTTGGTAAAAGCCAGCAATGCCTCTGCTCACCCACTGCCCCCACAACGCACCAGGACAAGGGGCAGGACCCCAGGAAAGAACCCTGGAATTCTTTAGAAAGTTGGGAAATTGCCACTACAAGGAAAAGATGGTTCATCATCATCACTCTCACTGCCCAAAATTGCCTGGAATAAGGAGAGTTCCTTATCCAGAGTAAAAACAGACCCTCCCATGGAGATGATTTAATTGCCTTCAGATTAATCAGCTTTCTCTAAATAGTGTGAAAATTTATATTTATTTATATGTGAGAAGATTAACTGCTGTCCTTAGGAACAGAACCAGGCTGGCTGGAATGAATTCCTAGGGATGCTGGGAATTAATCCCAGAACAGTTTGGCTTGGAAGGGACCTTAAAGCTGATCCAGTCCCACCCCCTGCCATGGGCAGGGACACCTCCCACTGTCCCAGGTTGCTCCAAGCCCCATCCAGCCTGGCCTTGGACACTTCCAGGGATGGGGAAGACACTTCCAGAGATCAGCCAATGGCAAATTTGCTCCTGATCAACTATCATTACTCTAATTTAACCAGGAAAACAGGGAATTGCTCTCCATGGGCTCAGTGAGCTCACAGGATCCATGGAGAATGGGAATGAGCAGCTTGAGATGAACATCTGACAATTGATGTCAGAGCCACAGCCATAAATAATAACAGGAATTGTTCCATATGAGTTCAAAACACGTCTAATCAAACTAATGAACCAGAAAATAAGAGAATTAATTGGCATAAGACACATCTGGCCCTGTTTAACAGCAGAAAAATACCCTTGGTAAAGTGTCACTCCTTGGGGGTGGAGGGCACTGAGTGTGGGAAGAAACACAAACAGCAAAACGCTGTTGAGCAGGTGGAGCTCTCAAGATCAGGTGGGGGGTTTTGCCACAGGACACACAGGTCTCCTCACCACCCAAACCAGACCCTCCTTCCAAGGGGATTTACCCTCCATGACCAAAGTACTCACTGCTACTTGTTGCTTTCAGAGGTGTTTGGTGAAAATGGGTCATCTTCATATCACGTTTAGTAACTCACTGTTTCAGAGGACTTTGGGAACTGAACAGGCTCTAAGGATGGGGAAAGGTCTCCAAGGGTCATCTGAGGAGGGCTGAGGGCACTTGATGTGTTCAGCTAGAGGAGACTGAGGGCAGAGCTCATCAGGGCCTGCAGCTCCTCCCCAGGGGCAGCTCCGTCTCTGATCACCGTGAGCATGGACATGGCCCAGGACATGGCCTGGAGTTGTGCGACGGAAGGGTCAGGTTGGATCTCAGGGAAAAGCTCTTCCCCCAGAGGGTGGTGGGCACTGACCAGGCTCCCCAGGGCAGTGGGCACAGCCCCAAGGCTGCCAGAGCTCCAGGAGGGTTTGGATGATCCTCTCAGGCACAGGGTGGGATTTCTGGGGGGTGTGTGCAGAGCCAGGAGTTGGACTTGATGATCCTTGGGGGTCCCTTCCAACTCTGGAGATTCCATGATCCCATACACACAAGTGAACAGCTACAGCTCACCCTGAGCATCACAAATGCTCCAGAAACAGTGGGAGACAGAACAGGCAAAAAGTGCTCTGAAGAGGTCACATCCTGTGGAACTACAGGAATTAGGTGGTAAATGGTGAATATACCTTTAGTTAAGCACTGCTGTACCCCCACCACTGGGTGAGGCCAATAACCAACCCAGGGGGGTGAAAATAGGCTGATATTGCCTTGGAATAGCAGGAATTAGTCAACTGGTGGTGAATGTCCTCCACGAAACCACCAGGCTCCACATCCCCTATGGATTGGCTGGAGGTAGTCAGGATAATCCAATTAGCGAATTAACATAAGGCATTCTCACTCAGCCAAGGCTGATGAGAGGTTGGGGGTGTTCCTCACCATAAGCAGGAGTTGTCTTCTTGCCTGGCACTTCCAGGAGCCGCTCCTGTCAAATGGGATAGAAAACACCTGTCTGCCCCAAAACAGCCAGAGAATCAACTGGACCAGCATAAAGTCAAGGTATCCTCAATTGGCCTCTCCCTGGAATTCATATAAACGATGGGAGTCATCACCACGTGGCTCTGATTCACCAGCATGGCTTAACAATTGGGGTAATTAATGAGGGATGGCAAAGCACCCTTGTTAAGCACCCTTGTTCTCCTTTCCCTGAGATGGCCAAATTCCTACTGTGCTCTTTTCTTCAGTGCAGGTGCCCAGTAGGTGAGTGCAGAGGAGCTCAGCCCCTCCCTGGCAGTCTCCTGGCTGGTCTCCATGGATGCTGCAACTCTTGGAGCCCAAAGCTTCTCCTGGAGGCTCTGGATGAGACCAAGGTGTGGTCATGGTGGTCCATGAGAGCACCTTGTGAGCCCCATCCTGGGCAGGTCAGACTCATCCCCACTACTGCTGCCTCTCCAGCCTTCACCAGGCTTGCAAAGGGCTTTGCCCACCCCTCTCAAAGCCTTGTGCCCCTTATTCCACCTCTGGCTGCCCCTTGGACGAACACTGGGAGGTCCAGCCCCTCAGACAGAGAGAGGTGTTGGTTCACCCCAGGTCTGGCTGGGAAGGACCTTGGTTGGGTTCTTCATGTTCAGCACCTTGGTCTGGTGGGAGGTGTCCCTGCCCATGGCAGGGCATGGAATGAGATGTCTCTTCCCACCCAACCATTCCATGATTCCATGGTATTTGCAAGCTGTTCCTGTCCAGAAACATCTGAGCTTACAGTCCCCATAATACAGCAGTTCCAGGATGGCTGGAACAGGATTATCCTGACTCAGCAGCTCTGGGGTGGCTGGGACAAGATTATGCTGTCTCAGGATTTCTGGGATTGCTGGGATAGGATTATGCTGACTCAGCAGTCTCTGGGGTGGCTGGGACAGGATTATGCTGACTCAGAAGTCTCTGGGGTGGCTGGGACAGGATTATGCTGACTCAGCATTGTCTGGGGTAGCTGGGGCAGGATTATGCTGACTCAGCAGCTCTGCCTTCCTTTCAGAACAGGGGGGAACTGCTCCCATGGCACTGAGCCCTCTGCATTCCTCAGAGGGGGGAGTTTAATTGGCACAAAGCAAAGATCTTGTCCATGCAGGAGGAGCACCACAGTCCCAGCCATCAGAGATGCTCCCCATAAGTAAATATCTGCTGTGGCCGAGTGCTCTCCACAAAAACACACAGAATTACTCAACAAGAAGGCAAGTGATCTCCAGCTCTGCCATGGGTGGGTGGCTCTGTCAACACTGGAAAACACCACATTTCCAGTATCTCTCCGGCTTCTACTCATTTCATCTCAGCATGAGGTGGGGACACAAAGGAGAACCTTCATCTTCAGCCCCTTGCAGGCCCAAGGCAACCAAAGACAGGAGGACTGGGAAATTCCAGCTGAAGGTCTCAGCCCTTCACGGCTCAACATGCCCATTTCATTGTCTGGGTTTGGACAACTCCTTCTTTTTTTCCCTCAGCAAAGCATCTCCTCATCCTAATGATCCCAGAGCTGGTCTCCAAGGTCTTCAGCCAACCTTCCCAGCACAAACCTCCTCCTTCTGGAAACATCCAGAGTTGTCCGAGCTGCTTCCCTGACCTGCACAGGGCTGGAGATGCCTTCTGTTACTTTCCTACTATGTTTTATTGTATCACTGTGTATATTAATAGGTGAGATACATTCTATTCTATTCCATTCCATTATTTTATTTTATTTTATTTTATTTTAATTAGGTTATATGATAGCATCTGAACTTATACAACATATGGGTGGGCAGGCCCTGGCACAGGTTGGGCAGAGAAGCTGTGGCTGCCCCATCCCTGGATGTGTCAAAGGCCAGGCTGGAACAACCTTGTCTATGGAAGGTGTCCCTGCCCGTGGCAGGAGGTGGAATGAGATGAGCTTTAAAGTCATTCCCACCCAAACCACCCTGCAATTTATAAACACATAGGAGCTGTTTGAGAGGAATTGTTTATAATGCCTGTAAGTTACTTCCTAAACAAGCTGAATCCCAGGGAATGGTAGAGAAAACAAACAGAACTGACTGTGCCATGTGCATCCATGCAGAATGCTCCCTGTTAGGAATAGCAGGGACTTCAGTGTATCATCAGACCACTGGGAAGGTGAAGGAAAACCTGGAACTCAATAGGAGAAGCAAAATAGTTGAGCAGAAAGTTGTGACATATCAAACCCCCTCGACAGGGGGGAAGATACACCCAATCCCACAGGATTTAAGAGACCACACCTCTACCTGGAATTTTGACTCTGTGCAAGGAAGGAAATGTTTTCTCCTTAAACCTCCTATTTTTATAAGCAAACCAAATAACAAACCAAGCTTCAAAAGCCTGGCTGGGAGCTGGAGTGCAGCCCAGCTTTGCTGAGCTCAGGTTTCCCCCACCACCATTGGGCTTCATTTTACTTTTCATGGGGAAATGTTGATTCATACAGAAGGATCAGGGGAAAAGCAGAATCCACACACCCACAATCACCATTAGCACAGTAAAAACAGTGACAACTGCTGGAATTCACTTCCCTGCTCACAAACACCACTTTTCCTTGGCTTCTCCTTGTGCTCCAGGGCTGCTCCCTTGTGCTTTAATTCCACTTTATTATAAGGCAGAGGTGAAAAGTTGGAAGGTGTGTTTTCATGTCTTACTCCAACATCAAGGTTGAAGTTTTTGGCTCACCAGAGGATATGTGGAAAAGAGGGTTCACCTGGGAGAGACAGCCCTGACCCCTTGTTGGGTCATTCTAAAAGACTGACAACGCAAAGAGCACTAAAGAATTCTTCACTTCAGAGCTGCACCCTGGTTAAAATGAGTCTGGCCACAAGAAAAGGAAGATTTGATGGGATTCTGTGGCAGGTGCCAGGACTGACTGATGGGCAGCTTTCACCCAGAGGGGTTTGAACAGATGGTTTGCATTCCAACAGCAGTTTCTGTTAAACCCCTTCTCCTCCTGAAGAAAAGGCTTTTTGTTACCCAACCCACTTTATTTCTGAGAACTCCTCCTGGCACCTTGACCATACCCCAGAACCCTCCACACCCTGGCAGGAATTCAATGCCAGTGTGTGCTGGTTTAAAGGTAAACTGGCAGGAGAAATGAACCCAACATGAAACAGATTGTAAGTCAGAGTTACAGTTTAATAACAATAATAGAATAAATACAATGACACAAAAAGAAATTGGGTTTAACCCCCAAACTCAGCAGTGTAACCCAGCCCCCTGGGGCACAAACACAGTGGGGTTTGGTGGCCCCTGTGCTGAGCCCCACGTGGTTCCCCCAAGTCCAAAGGAAAAGGAAGGGAAAAACCTGTTGGTGCAGATGATGGCACAGTCTGGTGGAGAGTGGTGGGCTCCTCCTGTCCAGGTTCTGATCCTCCTCTGGATCCAATGAGTGGTTCCAGAAGTCAACAAACCCCAAGATTCTCTCCCCTCAGGTGCAGGTGGGAGCCCCCAGTGCCTCCCCCAGGGCAGGGAGTTCCAGACTGAGGGATCTGACTGTGGGAGTCAGGGGGGATTTTGGACTGGTTGCTGGCCCCTGAGCAGAGCTGAGCCCTCAGGTGGGTGTGGAGGTGCCAAGGAGTCCCTGGAGGGGAGTTCTCCCAGCTCCTCTGCCAGGCTTCTTTCCCAGCCAGCTGCCAGGCTGAGGGCTCAGCTGTGCCCTGGGCAGCTGCTGCCAATGGGCCATTGGGAAGAGTTGCTGGGCAATGGCCCAGAGGGTTTAGAATGCCCAGCTTTGGTCACCCCCACACAGGGATAAACTGGTCCCAGCTACTGAACTAGGACACAGTGCAGTGAGTGCCTTCCTGATCTGATCCATGTGCTTTGCTAGCCCAGGTTTAAGGTGGGGCAGCTTTAGAAACTTTCACTACAAAGATTTTATGGAAAAGGTCTGCCAAGCCCATGGATGAGGAGTCTAAGAGGGCCACAACCCCCAGGACTAAGCACACAGCCCCACAGTGCTCATGGTCCTTGATCCTTGGCTGGGATCTCCTAAATCCTCCATGGAGGAAGAGGAGACTGAGGGCAAAGCTCATCAGGGCCTGCAGCTCCTCCCAGGGGAGTGACAGGACCAAGGAAATAGCTGGAGTTGTGTCAGGGCAGGTTGGATCTCAGGGAAAGGCTCTTCCCCCAGAGGGTGGTAGGCACTGAGCAGGCTCCCCAGGGCCAAGGCTGCCAGAGCTCCAGGAGTGTTTGGATGATGCTCTGGGGCACAGGGTGGGATTGTTGGGGTGTCTGTGCTGGGCCAGGGGTTGGACTGTTGACTCCTGTGCATCCCTTCCAGCTCAGGATATTCCATGATCCCATGAGAGGAGAGATGCAAAACTGATGGAAGGGCAGGAGCAGCTGTCCCATGAAGACAGGCAGAGGGAGCTGAGACAGCCTGGAGGAGGCTCAGGGAGAGCTCCCTGTGGCCTTTCAACACCCACAGGAGGCTCAGAAAACAGAGGGAGAGCGACCCTTTGCAGGGGCAGAGAGTGATAGGACAAGGAGCAATGGTTTTAAACTAAAAGAGGAGAGATTGAGATTACATGTTAGGATGGAATCTTACCCTGTGAGGGTGAGCAGGCCCTGGCACAGGTTGGGCAGAGAAGCTGTGGCTGCCCCATCCCTGGGAGTGTCCAAGGCCAGGTTGGACAAGGCTTGGAGCAGCCTGGGACAGTGGGAGGTGCCCATGGCAAGGGGTGGAATGAGATGATCTTCAAAGTCTCTTCCAACCCAAACCAATCCAGGATTCCGAGGTAAGTGCTTTCCTGACTCATCTAAAAGATTCTGAGGCTTGGCCAAGTCCTGTGGGGCAGTGCCAGCTTTGCTGCTGATGAAGATTTCAGTAAGCACAAGAAGGCTCATGCTTTGCTGCTGCCCAGACCAGAGCTGTGCTAAAACATGGTGCAGGTGCTAAATTTTGGCTAAAATGTGGGGTTGGTTCTGCAGGTGTATCCAGAGTGTTGCTGCACAGCTGAAATCAGAGCCCTCCTGCTCTCTGGGGCTCTGCCCTGGGTTTGTCTCCAGCACCACCAGTAAATAAATGTGTTGCTCCCCAGCAATGTAGAGTTTTCTCTGCAGCAAAGAAATAATTTACAGAAGGGGAAAAATGTCTGTCAAAGCCAACACCTGCTGGTGTGCAGGGAAATGATGGATCTCCTTAAACTGCTCAGTAATTCCTTTTGCTCCTGCACTGCAGGTCACAGGCCATTCATTTCTTCCTGAGCTGCTCCATCTGCGAGGCAGTAACTTATGATGGAGATTTTTCTATGCCAAGGGCTGTCCTGTGAGCACGTTGGGATGTATTTCCTCTGTGCAGATGAGTCCTCGCCCTGTAGAATCAGTGATTTGAATGGGAAGGAACCTCAAAGCTCACCCAGTTCTATGGCAGGGACATCTTCCACTATCCAGGTTGCTCCAAGCCCCAGCCAACCTGGCCTTGGACACTCCCAGGGATGGGGCACCCACAGCTCCTCTGCCCACCCTGTGCCAGGGCCTGCCCACCCTCACAGCCAACAATTCCTTCCCCATATCCCACCTGTCCCTGCCCTCTGGCAGTGGGAAGCCATTCCCCTTGTCCTGTCCCTCCATCCCTTGTCCCCAGTCCCTCTCCAGCTCTCCTGGAGCCCCTTTAGGCCCTGGAAGGGGCTCCAAGGTCTCCCTGGAGCTTTCTCTTCACTCCCAGCTCTCTCAGGCTGTCTCCAGAGCAGAGGATGAGGAATTCTCTCAGCTGTTTTGAGGACAGAAGTGCTGTACTTCAGACACTTGGAAAGCAGCAGTAAACACTTCCCTCCTCCCCTTGGACAGGGAGCTGCAGGAAGCCACCACTGGCAAGGCCAAACAGCCTCTGTGAGCCCATCTCCTGCTGCAGCTGGAGGGGAAGACACACCTGAACTCCCCAAACCAGTGGAATGCCCTTTGTGCTCTCAGGGCTGCCCCTGCAGAGTTGTCTCTGCAGGTCCCACACCTGTACTCACCAGTGGGGAAGGCTGAGGGGGCTCCCCAGGAGCCACCTTGGTGCAGTCACAGGGACATGGGTGGGACTGCAGACAATGGGGTCTTTGGGGTGGGGGTAGGGGGGATGAAATCTTCTGCAGAGCAGACAGGATGAGCCTGGCACAGGAAAAAGGAGGAGGAATGGAGGGTTTGTGTGGGGTCCTCTACAGTGACTGAAGCTCTGGTGCTGCTGAGGGAGGAGAAATGGGAGCAAGGACAGGCAAGAAGGGCCATGTTTGCATCCAGCTCCAGCAGCACCAAACAGCAGCTCTGCAGGTGACCTGCACTCTTCCTACTGTATTCCCAGAGAAAACATTTTTCCTGCTTAACAGGGGAGGCACAAACTCAGGACTGCCTGGAGAGTGTGTGGTGACACTCCAGTCCACCCTCAGCTCTTCTTCCTGCTCTGTGGCAGCCAAGCATCTTCTTCCTTCCGTCCTCTGGATGGCCCCAGAGCAGAGCAATCCCGATCCTCTGGATGGCCCCAGGGCAGAGCAATCCCCATCCTCTGGATGGCCCCAGGGCAGAGCAATCCCCATCCTCTGGGATGGCCCCAGGGCAGAGCAATCCCGATCCTCTGGATGGCCCCAGGATAAAGCAATCCCGATCCTCTGGATGGCCCCAGGGCAGAGCAATCCTGACCCTCTGGATGGCCCCAGGGCAGAGCAATCCTGACCCTCTGGATGGCCCCAGCATAAAGCAATCCCAATCCTCTGGATGGCCCCAGAGCAGAGCAATCCTGACTCTCTGGATGGCCCCAGGATAAAGCAATCTCCATCCTCTGGATGGCCCCAGGATAAAGCAATCCCCTCCTCTGGGATCTGAGCTGCTGCACCCACACGGTGGCAGACGCAGCACTGGCAGGGGCAGAGCCAGATCAGGGGCTGGAGGTGTCTGTGCTGAGCTGGTTCCCAAGTGCACCCCAGGATGGAGAAAAGGTCAAAAATGGGAACAACGAAGGGGAAAGGCTTTAGGGGGGAAAAAACTTTAACATCCCTTTCAACTCAAACAACTCTGTAGTTCTGTGACAACAAAGAGGGAATTACTGAGACTCAGACAAGGAACCCACAGATGAAATCCCCAGGAATGAGGTCCTTGCTGAGATCATTTCGAGATTTGGGAGCCGTTTTTCCATCAACCCTCTGCTGAAGGATCAGTTTTCTCTCTTCTGGTATCATTCCCATGACCAGGAACCTCAGCCTGATGTTGGCAAAGACATTCATGGAGCCTTGCAAGTAATTGGGGTTTAATTAAAAGCTCTGCAGAAACTTCTGCTACATTCTGTTTGTGCAATTTAAAAGGCAAATTGTAATGCAGTCACTTCAGCAAGGGACTGGCCATGCACAGGAAGGGATTTGGGGAACCTCCTGAGCCCACACTGCAGAGAAACACAATGAAAACCACTTTCATTTCCCTGGAAAGAAAGCACACAGATATTTCAATTCCCATCCCTTCCCTCAGAGCAAGATGCAGTAATAAAATCCTGCCAGAAATTCTCATTTCCCCCTTTGCACCTGGAGAAAGTGTCCTTGGATGTTCTGCTGGAGTTAAACCAGCCTTGCCCCAGTGAGCTGTGTAGAAACTGAGGAAGAGGTTTCCCCTTCTCAGGATTAAAGTAAAGCTTCTAAACAGGACAATTCCCTGTTGTTTTTTCCGTACACCCTTCTGCCCACAGCTGTCCCAGGCTCAGTGCTCCCAGCACTGTGTGGGCAGATCCCACTTGCCCAAGGGCACTTGGCAGCTCCAAGAGCCACCACAGCCTCAACACGAGGAATTTGCAGGAGCTTTGCTGTTCTGATCACTGCAGGTTCTTGTAACTCCATAACTGACTCCTCAGCTTCATGGCAGCCCCTGCTGGGGCCTCGGTGTCCAGGGAGAAAACACAGAATCATGGAATCATTAAGCTTGGAAAAGACCTCCAAGATCAAGTCCAACCTTTGCCCAATCCCCCCTGCTCACTAAACCATGTCCCCAAGTGCCAGGTTTGCTCATTTTTGAGCATTCCCAGGGGTGGATTGGTAGCTGTGCCAGGGCTGAACAACCTTTGCAGTGAAGAAATTCTTCCTAATAACCAGTGTAAGATATGTCCTCGTGGTGGAACAGAAATGCCACCCGCAGCCTGCCCGAGCAAGGCGAGCCCATGGCTGTATCCCAGAGGTGGGAGACTGAGCAGAGGAGAAGCTGCAGAGTGAGGAGTGTGGGACCCTGTGTCTCACCCAGACAGCATCAGGAGAGGGTTCCCTGGGACCTCCACGACCATTCCACCATCAGGTCCTTCAGGATCAACAAACAGCCCTGGTACCACTGATTCCATGACACACTTTGATGGTGGTGGTGGGATCTGCCCCAGGTCTCCAGGTTAGACACAACCCCTGGTGTCCCAGCCCTGCTGCAGAGCTATTTCCACCAGGCAGGTCTGTCCTTGGCATGGTCCTCAGTGGAGCTCTGCACCTCCTCCTTGCTTTGGATCCGTCCCGGGGGTGAGGCTGTGGCATAGGGGGAGTCCCTCAGCCCTGGCTGTCCCTCCTGTCTTGCCGTGGTGCCCAGCGCTGCCCGTCGTGCCCAGCTCTGCTCCCAGGACACTCAGGTTCCTCCTGTGCTGTGTCTTCTCCAGCTGCAGCTCCTGTAAGTGGTTCTGGAGATGGTGCAGGAGCTCCAGGGCCCCACAACAGAGCCCAGGCACAGCTGGAGATGGTGCAGGAGCTCCAGGGCCCCATGGCTGTGCCAACAGAGCCCGGGCACAGCTTTCAGGGGCAGGGAGGGGTGGGATGGGGGTGCGGATGTTCATTCTGTGCCTGAGAGAGGGAATGCTCAGCCCGGGTTTGGAAGGGCCAGGAGGGTCCCTCACAAAGGTCCCTCCCCTCATGGCTGGTGTAGGAGACCAGCCAAGGGCCACACGTGGGGCAGCTGCAGCTCCTGGCTGGACACACCTCTGCTTTCCACCGCATCGGGGGGACCTGACTCTTGTTTCACCAACAGTGCTGGACCCGCAGCCTCTGGGGGTGAGCTGGGGGGTCCCTGCAGACCTCTGAGACCCCACCCCCTTTGAGATCCCCACCCGCNCTGTCCCAGACCCCCACACCCTCCGAGACCCCAATCTCCTCCGAGACCCCAAACCCCTCTGAGGCCCAGCCAGCTGAGCCCCCACCCCAGCTCTGCAAGGCAGAGCAGCACCTGAAGTGTTTGCCCGGACCCGCCGCTCCCTCCGGGCTGCCAGAGCCGTGCCCTTTGCGCAGCGCTGCCCCTGCCCTGCCCACCCTCCTGCCCGGGCACACAGACTCGGGTACCCCAGTCCCCATCGCACACGGGGTCTGTGCGGCTGCAGAGGGGTCACATCCCAGCGCCCCGCGCTCCGGGGACAGGAATGTGGATTCCTCCAAGGGCTGATGGGTTCTCCAAAGGATTCCACGCAGCTCTCAGAGCCCTCTCCTCATCCCCAATCACCTTCTTGCCCTGTCCCGCGGGTGCCAGGGCTCCCTCTACCCGCTGCCACTGCCCGAGGCGGCGCTGGATGTGCTCTCGGAGTCCCCGCAGGATGCGGAGAGCGTGGCTCGGGGACGCGGGGGACGAGCTGCAGGGACAGGGAGGGAGGGGGGGCCGGAGTGTCCGAGGGCACCGAGCGCCCCTGGCAGAGGGGTGGGGGGCGCAGGGACCCCCATCACCCCCAGGAGCAGCCTCCGGGCAAACCTGCGGCTCCGGGACTCACCCGCCGGCGGCCGGCGAGGGGCCCCGTCCCACGGCACTGCTGGGGAGGGGTTCGTGGTGGCACGGGCACACCGAGGGGGTCCCCGTGGCTGGGCAGTGCCCGGCCCGCCCCGGCACCGCCGGCTCCCATGAGTGTCCCAGGAGAGGCTCCCTCCGGACGCTTTTGCCAGCCCTTTCCTTGAGGAGCAGTGTCGGGAGAGAGGGATCAGAGCGGCACCTGCACCGCCAGCTCTGCCCCCTGAGCCTGCTCAGCCTCTCCTCTGAAAGGTGTTGGCTTTGCTGCCAGGTCAGAACTTCTAGGGAAGACCTGGAGCCACGCAAGGCTGAGCAGGGGTTTGGCAGGAGCAGGACAAGCCTGGAGGTACCCATGGGGCATCTCCTCTGCTCCCCTGAGCCATCCCCAGCACAGACCATGCCCTGGGAGGTGAGAACTGAGCCTGCTGCACTCAGCAGACCCCACTATGCCCACCAGCCCTTCTCGTGGGGAAGGAGAAACACCTGGATGACCCTGATGGAGCAGCACATTTGGGCTGCTGCCCCCTCAGTGGGGAGCACCCAGCTCTGCAGCTCAGCTGTGGCTGGATGTGCCCCACCATGCTGTGCCCTGTCAGCTGCCTCACATCCCCATCATTCCCTTCTCCCTTCCTGACCTGCTCTAGGGTCTTTTGGAGCTGCCAAAGGGTGTCCACCTTCTCCCTCTGGAGCAGCATATGGAGCTGGTGCAGGGTCTGCAGCCTCTGCTGCAGGAGGGAGCGGGTGCTCTTCTCCAGGCCCTGGAGCCTCTATAACAGAAGTGGGAGTCACATCACTCCTTTTGGATGCCCATGGCCACCCTCCAGGTCCAGGAAGGCTCTTTCCAAGGGCATTCTCCAGGTAGGATGCCCAAGTCCCTCCTGGTTGGGGTGGCACCACCTCATCCTTGATGTACACCAGAAAAGAGCTGAGGTTTGTTGGGTCAGTGCCATCACCCTGGCATCAAGCCATGCCCACCCCCAACATTCCAGCTCTCTCTGCCTCTGCTGCGGGTTTCCAGGGATCTCTTGACTTGAAGACCAGTCCTCCCACTCTGCCTGCAGCCATAAGGGTGGTTTTCTTCTCTTAAAAGCTCCAACCCCTCAATAAAACCTTCCTGGGGATAAATCTAGTTGGGTCCTTTAGGAATTTGGGCAGCTCCAGGCTCTTCCCATGGGACATGTGTGTGCCTGGATAAGGGGCTGAGCCACTGACAGGGGATCTTGGCCCCACTGCAAAGCTGAGAGTGCACTGACCTTTAGAAGCTCCAGTTTCTCTTCTTGCAGAGCCAACCTTGTCCTTCCCTCCTTCCCCAGCCGCTCCTGGCAGCTCACACAGGCTCCCTGCCCCTGCCAAGACTGCAAAATCCCCCTCTTTGCCCATTCCCACAGCTTTGCCTCTATCAGGTGCCAGCTCTGGCCCTGCCATCACACGCAGGAGCAGCTGCTCATCCCTCCCAAAGCAGAGCCATGGCCAGCACAGCCCTCCCAGCCTCTGCTTCCCACCCAAGGGCACCCCCAGCCTGTCCCTGCCACCCGTGGCAGAGCCTGGCCAGCCCCTGCTTGGGCCATCCCAAGGTCACCTCACCATCCTCTCCAGGTCTGTGGGGTGCCAGTGCCAGGTGTCCCAGGTGTGTGGCAGCAGTGCCAGGCCAGTGCTGTAGTGGGGACACTGTTACCCACATCTCTGGTGTCACCACTCCCCAGCTTTTCAGGAGGAGACTCCAGAGGGTGCCCACCCCCTGCTGTGGACCCACAACCCTCTTGGGCCTCTGGTACCATCCTCTGCTCCAGGCCCTGTGCAGGACCCATCCCTGGAGCCCATGGCATACCTGGCTCTGTCATCTTTGCTCCAAGTCTTGGCACCAGATCCCAGCTCTTGTGTCCCCTCGTGGCTCCTCTGCAGTGACACTGACTGTGCCACCACACACTGGCATCCAGGAGTGGGGTTACAAACCCCATTTTCTCCTTTTCCATGGTCATTTCCACATGCATTTCCATGGCCACCACGTGGGACACAAAGCCCAGGGCCAGGCTCTCCTGGCCACATCCCTGCTGGTCTCCACACCCAGCAGAGGGCAGAGCCAGGAGCATCCCCTCGTCCCCCTGCCCCTCCAGTGCCATGCCCAGGGCTCTCCCCTTGGGCAGCCCCCAACCCCCAGCCAGCCCGCGGCTGTACCTGGCCAGGCAGCCACACTTTCTGCTTCCCACGCTGCCACCAGGACACAGGTGGCACACCTGCCCTGGCCCCACATGGCCCAGGAGCTGCCACTGCTGCCTCAGCACCTGCAGGGAAAGGGCCATTTGGGGATGGGGGAGCCCCCAAACCCACTCAAACCCCACAAGCAACTGGGGCTGGTCTCTGCCACAATGCCCTGCCCAGAGAGGGTCTCTGGCCCAGCCAAGCCCCTTCCCCCTGCTTGGTGCCCCCTCCATCCTCCTCCAGGACCCTCAGGCAGTCTGGACTCACGGTGATCCAAGCAGGGAGCTCTCCTCCTGCTGCCTGCTCCTGCCCTCTCCATGTCATCCACAGCCAGGGTGGCATTCCCTCCACGCTGGCCCCGGAGAGCTCGTGGCTCCTGCTGCCTCAGGCCCAGGGCTTTCCTGTCAGGATGTCCCCTGGTCCTGGCACTGCTGGCCATGGGCCAAGTGGCATCGGCAGAGCCTGTCCTTGCCCCAGTCCTGCTTCTGCCAGCAGAGACCCCTGGAGTTCTCTGGGGATGCCCAGATGAGGCCATGGCCAGTATCTCTGCCCTGGAGCCTGGATGCCCATGGGGAGAGTCCCCCCGGCCCGCAGCTGTCTGGGCAGAGGGGGCTGGGCAGGGACCTCCCCAGGCCATGCCAGGCATGTGGCTCTGGCTCAGCCGGGATATCCTCACTCCCAGAGACTCCAGGCTGTCCCTCCTCCTCAGGGATGGAGACCTGTCCCCCCAGAGCTGCCTGCCCGGCTCCATCTCCAGCTGCTGCTGGTCACCCAGCCTTCTCCCTGTGGGGAACGAGGACTCCTCCTGCCCCGGGCCAGCTCCCTCCGTGGGGACATCCACAGTGGGCTCATCTTCCTCCTCCTCCTCCTCCAGCAGGGGCTCCACCATTCCCTCCTGGAACCTGGCAGCGAAGTCCTCGGTGCGGATTGAGCTGGAGCTGGAGCAGCTCCACTCCCCCGGGCTGAGTTCCAGGAGCTCCTGCTCCCACGGGACAGGGCTGCCGTCACCCTGGGGACACCTGGCATTGTGTCCTTTCAGCTCTGTGTGGGAGAGCAGACCATGAGCCCTCCCCATCCCTGGGCAGAGGTGGGAAGGAGCCAGATCCGAACCACCTTGGAGGGACTGGAAATTCCTGTTCCTCTCAGGGAGCATTGGGAGAGCATCAAAGCACAGACACTGAAGACAACCCACCCTCTGCAGCAAGATCCTCAAGAGCTTCCAGAGGAAAAAGACATAACATCATTCTTCTTTTCTTTTTAAACCAGGGTCTGTTTGTCTGTCTGTCTGTCTGTGCTCCCAGGGTTGGCACAGCTCAGCAGGGAGGGCAATGCCAGTGCAGCAGGGCATGGGATGGGGATAGTCAGCTATTCCATTAACAAATGGGAAGCCACTGCCTGTAGGAGAGTCCTGAGATCCCAAACCAGGGGACCTGGTCCCAAAGTGCCCTTTGCACATTTCCCAGGGTACAATTTGCTCTCCACCTTGCTGTGTGTTTGTTTGATACCAACAGCACCAGCTGTGAAATCATGGAATCACAGAAACCTTCAGGTTGGAAAAGCCCTCTGAGACCATCAGGTCCAACCATCCCCCAGCACTGCCAAGGCCACCACTGACCCATGTCCCCAAGTGCTACATCCACATGGCTTTTAAATCTCTCCAGGGATGGGGACTCCACCACTGACCTGGGCAGCTGTGCCAGGGCTGGACAGCCCTTTCCATGAAGGAATTTTCCCTGAAAAATAACCTGACCCTCCCCTGGCCCAGCCTGAGGCCATTCCCTCTCATCCTGTCCCTGTTCCCTGGAGCAGAGCCCAACCCCCTCCCGGCTCCCCCCTCCTGGCAGGGATTGCAGAGCCAGAAGGTCCTCCCTGAGCCTCCTTTTCTCCAGGCTGAGCCCCGCGAGCTCCCTCAGCTGCTCCTGCTGCTCCAGGGATTTCCCCAGTTCCATGATGCTGCCTCAGCATCATTCCCAGCCAGGCATTGCTTTGCAGGAGAGCTGGCACAGGGGGTGGGCAGAAGTGGCTGGGGGGCAAAGCAGAGCCGAGGAAGCCCCAAAGTGCCCTGTCCCCACTCACCAGCCATCCCAGAGCCAGCGAGGATGGTGTTGGGAAGGATGTCCCTGTTTCTGCTGCTGTTGGTGGTGTCACACCCAGAGGCTGCAGGGGGGAGAACAGGGAATGTGGCCCCCCAGAGAGGGGGTGCTCCCAGGGGGGACAAGGCAGGAGCACCAAAGTGCTGGTGCTGCATCAGTGCCCCACTGCACCCCCAGCTCAGCCCCACAACGTGACCCCCTTCCCACACCCCACACCTGGCTCAGCTGGGCATCAGTGGGGTCCAGCCCATGGTCCCAGTGTTTCCTCGCCCAGGTCCCTGCCAACTCCAGCTGCTTCCCTGGGTCCAGGGCTGCAGACAGGAGGAAAGAGGTGCTGAAAATCTCAAAGCCCTGGGGGGAGGAAAGGGGAGGGGGGGGGGCAAAAGTCCCTCAGGGGGTTCTTCAGTGGGGCCAGGCAGGCCGGGCAGCACCCTGGGCTTGCAAAGGGCACCACTATGGAATGGAAGGACAATCCTGTCAGGGGCAAAGTTGTGTTGTTCCTGGGCACCTGTGTGACCATTACTGCACTTCTGGCCTTGGAAAACACACTCCTCCAGCTCTGAGGCTGCCAGCCCAGCCTGCAGCACAGGGCATGGTGAGGAGCACCCGCTCTAGAAACCTCCAGGAACTCATCAGGCTTCAGAGCGACCATGGTGAGCCCCACACAGCCCTGCCCACCCACCCCCGGGGTGAGGGCCCACTGCAGGCTCATGGGGGCACAGAGGTTGGCTTTCCCTCAGGTCAACACTCTGGCACAGGAGCTGCCCCCGAGAGCTGCGGAGTCCTCAGTCCCACACTGTGGCCTCAGTCCCAAGCTGTGCCCACTGTCCCAAGCCGTGCCCACTGTCACACTGCCCTCACTAAGAGCAGGCAGGGATCCCCCAGGGCTCAGCAGGGGCTGAGAGGGTCCCAGTGCCAGGGTCCCCCACCCCAGCCTTGATCCGTGCTCACCTGGTGCAGGCAGGACAGTGCCAGGACAGCCAGCAGGACCAGGACAGGCAGTGCTGTGTGTCTCTGTCTCCTGGCAACGACTGCAGGACCAGTCTCAGCCTGCCTGTGATTCCCCCACCCACCTCCACAGCCCCTGCCCAGACCCTCCCCTGGCTCTCCTAGGCTTCCTCCTGCCCAAACTCCTCTGGGACAGCTCCTTCCCACCATCCCCAGGGAACCCCTGTATCTGGGCACCTTCCCCTGAGCCACCTCTCCTGTTCCTCCTTCCCTGCTCCTCCTCCTCTGGGCCACTATCTTCTCCCTTGGCTGAAACACCCCCTGACATCTCCTCCTCCTTCCTCCCATGGCAACCCCTCCCCTGGTTCTCCTCTAAGCTGCTGCTCCCAGAGAACCTCCTTCCATGGGCACCTCCACCTGGGCCACCTCTCATGCTCCTGCTTCTCTGGACCTTCTCCCCTTGGACACCCCCTACCCTGAAAAACTTCCCCTGAACCATCTTCTCTCATGGTCCTTCTCCCCTCCAAACCATCTTCCCTGTGTATTTCCCGCCCTCAGCAACTTCCCCATGGATTCTTCTCCTTCCTGAAAAACCACTTCTCTGGGCTTCCTCATCCTCTGGGCAACCTCCTCCTTTGAACAACCTTTCCTGGGCCATATTCTCCCCTGAACCACCTCCTCCCCCCAGAACACCTTCTCTGGACCATCTCCTCCCCTGGGCACCTTCCCTCCAGATCCTTCTCCTTCCCTGAACAACCACTTCCCTGGACCTCCTTGTCCTATGGGCAACCTCCTCCTTTGAACAACATTCTCTGGCTCTTCTCCTCCCCTGGTCACCTCCCCTGGTCCCTCCCCTGCACTCCACCCCATGCCTGTGTCCCACCCCCAGGGCTCCTCCATCTCAGGGCTCCTCCAGGACCCCCCAGTGACCATCTCAGCACCGCAGCTTTTAAAACTCCCGAATCCAAGTTTTATTTCCGTGTAGGAGAAGAGGGATCACTCACAATATATTATTGTTCAAAAAGAAAATACATTCAACAGCATTTACAGTGGAATGACATTAAAATCCTCCAGGAGGAACAGAAGGACCAGGAGATGGTGCTCTGGTTAAGTGCTGCTGAGAGATGAACTGTGGAAGATGGAGCAGTATTTCCAATGATCCTGAACTCTGGGGGATTCCTGGGCTGGGGGTGCTCCTCAGGCTCCCCCACGCTCTGTGGAGCTGTGCAGGGCTGTGGTGGGGATTTGCAGACAGATGTGGCCAAGGGGGCACACCAGGGAGGACCTCTCAGGGCCCCTGAGCCCAGCAGGACCCTCAGAGCCAGCACTTACGGAGTAACATCCCACTCCCCACCCTCCTCTGCTGCTGGAACACCTGGATCCAGCTTTGGGAACAGCCTGTGCTGGAGTCTGTCCCCTCTCCAAGCTCCCAGGTGACACTTGCATTGACACAGCAAAAAGCAAAGTAAGGCATTCTGAAAAGCTCAATTTGTAGCCCATTTTCAAACCAAATTCAGGCCTCGAGTGGGATAAACCCCCCCAGGACACTTTGGTGCTGCCACAAACCAACCTTGTGGCACTGGGATCAGTTCAGAGCATCCTCTGCCCTTCCAGGCAGGACACCTGGGCCAGGACACTGGCAGCTCTCCACAGGCTCATTCCCACATCTAAGGAAGTCTGGATCATTTAAGACTTGCATTGGCCTTCCCAAGCCAGGGCAAAGCTCCAGGAAGGGTCTGGAAGGAGTGAACAAGCTGGAGCAGCTGCTGTGACACTCACAATGCTGGGAAGCAGCTTGGAGCATTCCACTCCCAGGGACCCTGAGTGCCTCCCCTCAAACCCCAACACATCATTTCCAAACGGGAATGTCTCTGGAAAACCTTTTCCATGCTACTGCATCCAGCTTTGGAGCAAAACATTCCATCCCTGCTTCGGGAGTCACTCCATCACCATCACCAGGCCTCGGGGACTCGTACTCGTGCTGCAAAAACTCAGACAGACACTTCTGTCTTCATCATTTTTCATCTATTGTGTACCATAGAAATTTAAGCAAAATAATTTTATATATATATTTATATATATGTATAAATTAGAAGCAAATAAATAAGATTAAAGGGTCCCTTGGGAGCAGTGGGGGCTGTCCCTCCCCACAATGATGGGGCTGCAGGGGCTGTACACGTGGGGCTGTGGGGGAGAACGGGGATGGAGGTGCTGGAAGCTGACCAGGAGGAGACTGATGGATGAAGAACCTGATTGCATAAGTGTCCCATGTGCAGCCTGGATATTCCAGTTACTGTTGCCTCGAAGTTCGTTATTGCTAATTATCTTCCCACATGGATGTGGTGGCTCAGCTTGGGGTGGGCTGAGCCCGGGAGGCAGCGCCAGCGTGACATGGTGAAGAGCCAGAGAACAAGACAGGAGAAATGAGATCCAGCGGGGCAAGTGCAGGTGTCCAGCTCACCCTGACATTCTCTGCCTCAGGGGATCCCATTTCCAGGGGCTGCCACCCCCTGCTCCCCTCCGCGCTCCTGGGCTGTGCCAATCATGGGCAGCGCTCGCTCCGCTTCTCCCGGTGCCTCCAGGGCTGCCAAAGGCCATGGCACACAGGAGGGGCCAAGGGGCATGAGGGGCTCCCTCAGCCCCACTGACATGAAGCTGCTCCTGGGAGAGCCCAGCCATGAGGGAGGAGAGGGAAGGGAGCCAGGACTTTCCTGATTCATCCTGTGCCAGGGCACTGCGGCCAGACCTGTGTGGCTGGAGGGGGAAGATACAGGGGTGGCAGATCCAGGCCCAAGGCTCCATCCCAGTGGCACCACAGCATCTCTTCCCTCCTCTCCCAACCAGATGCTGCTGGAAAACCTGGCACTGAGGTCCAGGCTCCTGCTAGCCCCTGGGTGCAGAGATACAGAGTGAGGACATGGAGCATCGCTGGGACACAAACCTCTTCACTGGGTGTGCCTGGCATTCCAGACCTTGGCAAGGCCATTTGCCCCTCGGATGTGGTTACAGGAAAACCAAACCAAATCTCACTCAAACCACTCCCACAAAGCATCACGTTAAAGACAGTCCCAAGCCTCGACTGAACACATCAGACTGAGGGGAAGCAGCTCCAACGCTCTTCAGAAGAAAACAAAAAACAGGTCAAAAAACCAAAGTCACCAGCTACAATGCCCCAGTTGGTGTTACTGGGATGACTGGGCACGGCGGGCACCACCAAGAGCCTTCAGGATCAAGTGCCACAGCCCCTGGGGACAGTCTGTCAAGCAGGACTCCGGGTTGTTTGTGTCCATCTTTGAAGGCACCTGAACCAGGAGCAGATGTTTTTTGAAAAAAAATAATTCCATAAAGTCCACACCGAAATGGGAGGGGGGGGGAAAAAATGGCAAAGAGAAGAGCTCACACAAGCCACAGCATTGCCACAGCCCGGGCATCTTTGGAAGGTGCCACCTCGGCCCAGGGAGCTGAGGCACTGAAGGACACAGGCAATGAACATCCTCACCCCAACCAGCTCCACGTGTCCTCACTCCTAATGAGTCGCTGAAAAAGCCATCATTTAAAAAAAAAAAAAAGCTATTTATTAGTGCGTAAAAAAATAGGTTTGGAATCCCTGTTTGGATCTCTGCATGTGTTCGCTCTGGGTTTGCCCAGAGAGCCACCAGTGGGATGGTGTGCCCGGGCTGGCCCTGGGGCTGTCCCCAGGCTGGCCCTGGGGCTGTCCCCAAGCTGTCCCCAGGCTGTTCCCAGGTTGGCCCTTGGGCTGTCCCCAAGCTGACCCCAGGCTGTCCCCAGGCTGTGCCGGTGTCCTGTGAGGTGGCCCCAGCATGGGTGGGGCTCAGAAGATGTCGGGGCACACACTCCAGTCCTGCTTGTCCTTGGCCTCCCAGTAGCCACCCTTGTAGACACAGATGAGCTCCCCGGTGACGGCGTCCACCTTCCGCTCGAACCACAGCGGGATGTACCCCTCGTAGTCCTTCCCTGTCCCGGGAGGAACAGAACACGCCTCAGGGATGTTTTGCCACCATCCACCCGGCGACTCCCGCACCTCCCACGGCACACAGGCTCCACTCCACCCCCTTCCTGCCCCACACTGTCCCTGCCTGCGGCCATCCCGGAGCCCCTCACCTTCCTCCAGGGCCTCCACGGCCTCGGCCTCCCTCCGGCGGCGCACGGCTCGCTGCTTCTCTTCCAGCCGCTGCTTCTCCACGTTGGCCTCGTCCCAGCGGCCGCTCTCCATGAGCCGCTGGTCGGGGCGCAGGCGGCTGTCGGTGGGCGCCACGCGCTCCTCGGGCTCGTTCAGCGTCAGCGCCAGCTCCGAGAAGAAATACATGTTCTCTGCGTTCTCCCTGCACCCAGAGAGGCGTGGGGTGGTCAGGGCGTGGGGTGGGGTCTGCCTCAGGCAGGGTCCCCAGCCCCTCATGTCCCACCTGTCTCAGGTTTGGCCCAGTTTTTTACCAACCCTGGACTGCCTTCCCCTTTTTCCCTTTCCCCTGGGGTGGGGTCCACATAGTGAGTAAATTGCATACATGCTTGTGGATGTTAAGAAATATAATTCCTTTTTGAGTCAGTTCAGTTTCTTTTGAGTTTACACCACCCCAGCCCCACCAATCCACTCCTGATGTCCCAAATCAGATGTGTGCCAGCCATGGTGTATCACAGGCCAGGGCAGTGCCTGTCCCTGTGCTGGCACTGCTGAGGCACCTCCAGCCCTGGGGCAGTTCTGGGCCCCTCAGACAGGAGAGACACTGAGGGGCTGGAGCATGTCCAGGACTGGGAACGGAGCTGGGAAGGGGCTGGAGCAGCAGGAGGGGCTGAGGGAGCTGGGGGGGCTCAGCCTGGAGAAAAGGAGGCTCAGGGAGGACCTTCTGACTCTGCAACTCCTGCCAGGAGAGGGGAGCCGGGGTGGGGGTCAGGCTCTGCTCCAGGGAACAGGGACAGGAGGAGAGAGCATGGCCTCAGGCTGTGCCAATCAAGGTTCAGGTTGGATATTGGGAAAATTCCTTCATGGAACGAGTGGTCAGGCCCTGGCACAGCTGCCCAGGGCAGTGGGTGGTGTAGTCTCCATCTCAACAGAACATGCCCAAGCCCTGCTGTGGGCAGAAGTGCCAAGGGAGGACTGATCTCCAGAGGGATAGTGACTGGTGGGACAGGATGGCCAAGCACTCACCAGCAAGGCAAAGCAGCCAACACTCCTCCCTGCCACAGCCCACAGCCCCAAAACCCCAGCTAGTTCCCCAACTGCTCCAAACCCACCCACAAGGGTCACCCCTCTCCTTGCAGGGACCTGCTCTCCCCTTCCACCCCGGAAAGAGCCACTCGGTCCCCCAAAGTCCTGGTCCCCTCCCACATCCTCAGGCCTGGGCATACCACTGCCCCCCACTCCATGAGGGAATGCCATCCCATCCCCATCCAGCACCCCATGCCAAGGGGACTCACGGGAGGGGGTACTTCCTCCACAGGACCTTTGGGGACAGTGTCTGGTACACAGTTTTCTGCTTGCCCTCCATGCTGGTGCTGCCATGGCTGCTGTGCAAGATCTTGGAGCACTCCATCTTCTCATCCCATGTGCCAGACATGACATAGTGGGCTTTGCCATCGGCGTCGCTCACCACTCCTGTCACCTGGCAGGGAGAGATGGCATTGGGAAATGCCCAGGGGGGCAGAACACTCTCCCAGTGCCCCACCCAGAGAGGCTGGACCTGGTACTGTGTCCCCTTGGACATCAGCTGTGACCATCCCACCCATGCAGGTAGGTCTGCAGCCCCTCAAACCCTTCCCAGCTCTCAGTGCTGCAGCTCCAGCCCGTGGAGGTTCCAAACACGGGACATGCAGGTCCCCCCAGCCCTCCCTGGTGACCCACAGTCCCTCAGGCCCGTGCTGGGGCTCATCCCAGTGGTACTGGGAGCCTGGGAGCCCAGCCCAGAGGAAGATCCAGGTTTCACTCCAGCCCAGGCTGGCAGGAGGAGCAGGGCCATTGCTGGGTACGCACCTTTCGTGGCACATCCCTGGAGAAGTAGCTGTAGGGGGTAAATTTCAGCTGGCATTTATCTTTGGACTTATGGTTAACAATCTCTATTTCACCAGACTGGATAAAAGACACAGAACCACAGCAGGGAGAGACAGAGCAGGTGTTAGTTGTAGAGCAGGTACCAATCAACACTGGGCACAGCACCATGGCTGGAGCCCCTGCAGCAGCCACCCCTCCCTGCCCCACCGAGCTGCTGGCCTTGGGAAGAGCCATGAAGAGCTCCAGGAAACCTCCCCCTGTCCCTGCCAGGGAAGCACAGCTTTCCATCATGGCAGGAGCACCCCAGGAAGGTAATGCCCAGCCAGGCAAAGCCAGGCAGGACCCAGCCCCTCACCCACAGCCACTGACCTGGTCGATCCAGAGCTTGCCCACGATGATGTTGTGCACAGTGGAGGTGACTTTCCTCCAGACATAGTGATTCCCACTGGAGTGGAACTCGAGGTGGATGGCACCTGTGGAGAGAGGGGTGCCCTGAGCTCAGAGAAGGCAGATGTTTCCCCAGAGCTCACCACCACCCCAGCCCCGTGCCAATCCTCACATCCATCCCAGCCCCTCTGCCTGCATCCCCCATCCTCTGCCCCCAGCCAGGGCTGCCTCTGGATTCATCCCTCCCCTTGCTGCATGCTCCCTCCCCTGTCTGCCCCAGGGAGGCAGGTACAACACCTCTCAGGCCCTCTGCCCTCGGACAAAAACACTCATTTTAAGGCAGGTCAGAAATGTGCCGCCTGGTTGAGTCAGTGCCCCAAAGCCAGACAGGCACTGGCACCACTCTGGGAACAGCCCTGGGCACAATGCCCAGCCCAGGGACAGGCAGAAGACAAATAAAACACTGGAAGGAGGCAGCTTATTGAACCCCAGAGCAAAGCATCCTCCCTTTGCACCTGGCATCATTTCCACTCCCAGGGCACATGTGTTATTGTCAGATACTGGGTCAGGAGCACAAACCCGGTCTTCACTGGAATTCAGTGAGCCCCAGGTGAGCCCAAGGGATTCACTGAACCCAAGGTGAGCCCAAGGAATTCCCAGAGTCCTGTCTGAGCCCAAGGAATTCACAGAGCCCCATGTGAGTCCAAGGGATTCCCAGAGTCCTCCATGAGTCCAAGGAATCCACAGAGCCTCAGGTGAGCCCAAGGAATTAATTGAGCTCCAGGTGAGCCCAAGGGATTCCCAGAGCCCCTGGTGAGCCAGGGACCAGTTGCTTTGGCCTTTGAGTGCTGCATGAGAAGTGCAGGGCACACCAACCCCGGATGCTCCCAGTGCCCATCACCTACCCAGTGGCATGATGGAGAGGTATTTGCCCCTGAACTTGCTGGCGATGGTGATCTCCTGCCACAAGGTCCACCCTCGCCGGGAGTACACGTGGTGGGCAGCAGCTGGGGGGTGGTGGCTTACCTGGGGACAGGAGAACAGCCCATGAGGTCACAGCCATTGGGTCAGGGCTCACAGCAGGACTACTCAGAGAGGAGACAGGTCCATGCCAGCTTTGGCACTGTGGATGGTCCCTGGACACCCAGTTTCCTCCTGGGCATCAGGGTGACCCCTGGTGAGGTGCCCCAGCAGCAAAGGGAGGCACACCAAGCTCCTGCCGGGATTTGCTAAGGCTCATTTCAAAGCATTATCCATAAAATCTTAACTTGAGCAACCATCACCATGGGATGCTGCTGTGCCATGACCCCAGACATGGCATTGCTCTCCAGGGATCCTGGCTGAGAAACAGGGATGTGCTGGCATCCCAGTTATGCCAGTGCAACAGCACCTGTCCTAACAGCAGCAGTTCCCATTGCTCTGCTTTGGAACACATGAGGAGTTCTCAAAGTTGTCCAAGACACACAACAAGACTTTGGCTTCGTCCTTACAGACACGTTGGGCTGGAAAAGTGGATATGACACCCTAAATCCTGAAAATGACTTGGTAAAGATGATGTTCACATCACACTGCCCTGGAAAAGCTGCCCAAAGGGGAACATCCCAGGCAGAGAGTTCTGCTCGTGCAGGGGCTCACCTGGTGGCACAGCCCAGCCTGGCACAGGCCACCCATGCCCAGGCCCCACAGATTCCACACACGGAGCTCAGGGATGATTTTCACTGCTGTAATTACAGGCTGAGCGCCCCGAGGTCAGGATTACACCCAGGCAGAGCCAAGGCCTCATCACCAAATCCCAGTCACCAATAGGAGGAAATCCTATTTGGATAACTGGATTTCGGGCACTGGATTATCCACGCTTGGCTCGGTGTGTTGGCTGAGCAGCACAGGAAAATTCAGAGCAGTGGGAAGGGTGTCCGACTGTCTGTCTGTCTGTCCTGTGTCCAAGTCACACTGTCATCAAAATGTGCCCTTTGAGATGACTCTGGGGGACATAAAGAGGCTCCACTGAAGGTTCTGGAGCAGGTTTGCTCCCAGTTACACTGATCCTGATTTTGGATGAAGCTCGTGTGCTGTGGCAGCAGAGGGAGGGACTCGAGGGCAGGCAGAGGGCTGTGCCCAGGGATCAGGCTGCTGTGGAACTGGTCAGGAACACTACACTGGGTACAGATAGAGGAAAACTGGGACCAACTGGAGCAAGCAATTCCAGGGAGGTTATTCATTTGGGAAGGAAGACGGATGAAGGAAGGAGGGTGGTGAAGAGGAGGGTGAAGGAATGAGAACAGGGCCAGGAAGGTGTGGGAGTGATGCAGTCAGGAGTATCCCAGGATACCTGACAGGCAGGTGTGGGAGTGATGTGGTCAGAGGTGTCCAGGGATACCTGATAGGCAGCCCTGGGCTTCAGCACCACAGCCCAGTGAGGCTGATAAATCCACCCAGGTGTTCTAACTGTACTCAGGAGGGTGAGGGTGCTGCTGGCTAAGGGATGCATTGAACATTCTGGTATGGGAACACCCACTTCCAATGGCCCAGGCCAGGAATCTCTGCCAGGGGAGGGAGGTGTGATGCCACTGAGGTGGGTGACCCTGAGCTCTGTGACATCCACAGCACTGGGGGGCAGCTGGAGGGATGTGGCTGCCTCTGACCTGGCTACTGGGAGCAGAGCAGGCAGGAGGGCAGGTGTGCAGGCAGCAGGAGGGCAGGGGTGCAGGCAAGGCAGGTAGGGGTGCAGGCAGGGCAGGCAGGGGTGTAGGCAGGAGGGCAGGG